>PVLC010026032.1:0-23018 GCA_004027655.1 Graphiurus murinus | reverse complement strand
TAACTATCCGATGAATATGTGCCCTCCCAAACAGAATGTTTAGCAAAAAAAAAAAAAAAGCACTGGAGAGCCAGTAAAAGAAATACAGACCAGAGAGAAATCACATCTATCCGTGATTTATACAGAGTTCCCAAGTGAACCTTAGTGATGGTGATCCCTTTACCCAACTGAGGAAGAAGGGAGCTCATAAGAAGACAGAAAATTAAGACATGGCACTTTATCATTACTTTCTTTCTTTTTTTTTCTATCTTTTTCTGTGTGTGTGTGTGTGTGTGTGTGTGTAGTAGTAGGAGGGATTGAACCCAATGGTGCTCTACCACTGAGCTCCACCCCCAGACCTTTTTATTTTTTATTTTGAAACAGGGTCTCACTAAGTTGCTCAGGCTGGCCTCAAACTTGTACTCCCAAATACTGAGATCACAGGTGTGCACCTCAGCGCCTGGCTATTACTTTCTAATGTTGATGTAATCATACCTGGAAGACATTCCAGGAAGCTACACTGTGTTTTCTAGTTAATATAATCATGCAACTGAGTACTGGGCATCTAGAATATAATAAAAATGGTAACGATCAGCTCAGCATGGTGGTGCATGCCTATAATCCGATTACTTGGAAAGCTGAGACAGGAGGACCGCAGGTTCCAGACGAGTCTCAGCAATTTAGCAAAACCCTCAGCAATTTAGTGAGACCCTATTTCAAAATGAAAAATAGAATAGGGCTGGAGGTGTAGCTTGGAAGTAGAATGCCCTTGGGTTCAATCCCAAGTACCAAAAAAAAAAAGATAAGATAAATAGCACTTCTAGGCCTTGCTCCTCATTATCCCCTAGTGTATGACTCCCCAGGCCCTTTGCCTTCACTCCTTGTTGGGAATGGAACCAGTGGAAGCCCTGTGGTGGAGCCAAAGATGGACGATGCCTAGGTCCCTGAGGGCAGGAACTGTCTGCTCATCCTAAGTACCTTGTTTTGACTTTATGTGGTTAGTAAAAAAAATTCTATTGTTTTTGACTCATCAATTATTTTTAGTTTGTGGGTTAGAGCAGCTAGTATTTACCTTAACTATCACAATACAGCATGACCTAATAATAGGTGTTAATATTTGTAATGCAATGGAAAAGTACACTGAAAAAGCAGACCTAGAGGAAGGATATCTAACCCAGCCCACCTGCATGGGGAGTGCTCATGGAAGGCTTCCTTGAGAAGAAGCCTTCCTAGAAAAATGAGATTTAGGGAATACCTTCTTTCTTTATTGTTCAGTTCTGAATCGAAGTCTTTGTGGAGACTTGTAGAATCCTGGTAACAAGCCTCTGCCTTAGCTACAAAGGAGGCTAGAAATTTTTGTTCTCTGGTTTCTACTTTGGGGAGGTAGGATTTGTAAAGTGAGTCATTTCCTAAGCAGAGGAAAGGGGTTCAAAAGACCTGGGCAAACAGACAATGTGACAAAGATCTACACAGGCACAGTGCTTGGCACTGGGGATACAGCATGGTAAATTGTGGCCCCTGCCTGTGGAGTTTTCATCTTGTTGGCTCTTTAATATACAACTTTTAATGGTGAAAAAAAAGGGATTCAAAATTATTCCATTTGTACTATGAAATGAGAATATACACAGATTGCTTTACTATTTACTTGGGTATAACTACATATAACAAAGCACAAATTGTATACAGTGGGTTTGAGATGGATGTCCAGTCGCCTCTTATGAGACACAAGTTAATTTAATCAATGCAATTAGGAAAACTGTCTGCAGCTGGTTTCCCCCTGCTGTGCATGCTCTGCTTATCATCTGACCCAACACTCTTCATACAGTGCTGTACAGCTGGGCGATACCAGCTTTGTATCAAAGCAAACAACTCTGTCACTATGTTTGGAGTTGCTCAAAGTTTATTTTAATGCAAAGTCTATTAATTGTATTGCAAGGGAGGTTTTGCTTTCCTTCAGCATAGACTGCAAAATGCCTGTCCTCCTTCCCTTGCTCCTCTGAATGCTCTTTGTCATCTGCCTAATGGCCTCTGGTTCATGTGACAGTGCCAGCAACTTGCAGCAAGAAGACAGTCTGAGGTGAGAGTTGAAAAGTGGATCCCTTGCCCTGGACTGAATCTCAGCTGGCCTTCCATCTCACAGGTAAGAAACAGACATAGGACTAGCTTCATGTTCACCACAGTATCCCCAGGACTGTGCATACACCTGCAACATGTCAGGTACTTAATAAACACTTATTGAGGAGGTTACTGAATTATCCAGGGTTATAATGACCCAGGGTCTTATTTTTTAACCTGGAAAAGCAACATGGAAATTACTTTTTTAAAAATCAAAATAAATTATACATCTTTATGCAAACAGGGAGCCCTGTTTTCAAATCATAAAATGTAATCATTTTGGAATGAGACAGTCAAAGGAAGCTTTACTTGAAATTTATTATGCCATATTAATGGACCCAAACCCAGTTTCTAGCAGAATCACATAGTCAGGTTCGCCAAGCTCCGTATTAATCAGCAGGATCAAAGGCTTTTCTATTATTACCATAACTATTTTTGCCAAAGTGATGCTGGAGAGTTCAAATATTTTGCTAAGGAGTGAGTCAGATATAATGCATCCACATAAATGGAACATAAAAAGGAAGTACATGTTAAAAAGTACATAGACGACTCTTCCCATCTCCTCCCTTTGCAGTGCTAGGGATCAAACCCAGGATATCGTGCATGCTAGGCAAGTGCTTCACAACTGAGCCACATCCCCAACTATTTTATTTTATTTTGAGACAGGTCTCACTAAGTTTCCGGACTGGCCTCACACATGCACTCCTCCTGCCTCAGCCTCCAGAGTAGCTGGAATCATAGATGTGCACCATTGCGTCCAGCCCTCTTAATCTATCTGGACATCAGTCTTTTCTTGATAAAAAAAAACAACATTCCTGAGACAAAATGTGACATTCCTAGTCATAGAGTTGGGATGACCCCATTGAAAACTTTTGAAAATGTAGGTCTGGTAACCATCTTCCTTCTGACCTGTGAAGCATGGTGGTATCTGGTGGTCCCAGTGCGCACCAGACTCCATCCAGCCCCTTGCTAACCTCTGTTGGTTCCTGTGCTTTTCTCTCTTCTTTCCATCCTTTCTGCTTGCTTGCCCCTAATAGGTTTGGGAACTCACTAACTAATAGATACTATAAGAGATGCTAGAAATATTAATTCAAAGCTAAAACAAAAATCTGTGCCTTAAAGAGTGCTCCCTCTGATGAAAAGGTAAAATAGGTTCTATGAGGGTTTTTTTGAAGTCTTTGGAGTATTTCCTATTTTTTTTTCCTGCAACAGCATTGGGGGTCAGTTGGCGAGAGGGCTAGGGATTCACTCTTTCAAATCTCACCTTGACTAAGTCTGTGGTAACAGGTGAAGAAGGGTTTCTTTATTCTCCCCAGAGTTTGTTGTTTGTGTACTAGCATGAATGCTCAGTCCCTAGTATTCAAGTTATTCTCCATCAGAAGAAACCTTATAAATGCACCATCTGGTTACAATTCCCCAAGTTCTGCTTAATATTTTTTTATGAGAACTATAAGTGAAAGGAATAGTAAGAGTGAGACTTAGGCTGGGTGTGGTGGCACATGCATATAACACCAGTACTTGGCAGCCTGAGACAGGAGGATCACAGGCTTGAGGCCAGCTTCAGCAACTTAGACCCTGTTTCAAAATAAAAAATAAAGTATAGGGCTGGAGGTATAGCTTAAAGGTAGAATGCCCCGGGGTTCAATTCCCAGGACCCTCCCCCCCCCCCAAAAAAAATGAAGGGTAAGATTTCAATATGGTCTGGGTTTTGCTTGGTATCTGCACCTCAGTTCGGTGGGCTCATGAACTATCTGTTCCACAGCTCTGTCTGTAAAGGCCTCCTTGTCTTAGGAAGGTGGCTGTCTTTCCTTTCCTTAGCAAGGGTACCACTGGGGTCTCACTGTCCTCCCAACTCAGGAGGTTTCAGTGAAGGTGTCTTCTTTCAGATCCTCTAGCTTGACAAAGGTTTCCAAGCCTCAGGCCTTTCACATGTTGATTTGGTACAACAAATGCTTCCTCACCTCCCTTGCCTAGCTCAGCTCTCAGGCTTCCTGAGTTCCCAAATGACAAGATGGTTGTGATGAGCTCTCCCAGCGCTCCGCCTGCACTTGTACGCATGCGCGTGCTCTCACACCAGAAGCATCCGCCACACAGGTCAGTGGTGAAAAACGAAAGGAAATAAAGATTACACAGTTTAAACATCTTTTTATATGGTGTCTCAATACTACACAGTGTGAATTTCTTTTTTTTGAAGTCTGATAAAAATATATTTTTAAGCCAGGCATGGTGGTGCACACCTGTAATCTCAGCACTTGGGAGGCTGAGACAGGAGGATCACAGGTTTGAGGCCAGACAAGGCAACTTAGCAAGACACTGTCTCAAAAAATGATAAAAGGACAGAAGTAGAGTGTCTCTCAGTTCATTCCCCAGTACCCCTATTTGTGTGTTCTATATACATAAATATGTATATATTTTTGTATTAGTCAAATAACAACCAAATATAAGGCAGATACTAGGCATTTAAACCAGTATAGAATTGATAACCTATTAAAGGTTAAATATTCCATCAGACCTAGAGAGTCATACCTGAGATTCTAACACTGGTTAGTATACAGATTAGGGTCACTACAGCTATTTATAGTGGTCACTTAGCAAAACACAAGGCACTTTAGCCATGGTGCGATTTTTAAAAACTACAATATGAACCTATTGCTTGACATGCAACATACATACAACTTTATGCAATATCTAAAATAAAAAATGGAAAAATTTTTAGTTACTCCCCACCCCTCAGGAATAGTATAAAGAAAACTAAAGAAGTTCACTTTTAGGCATTAATTTGCTTTGTAAGTGTACCACTGTCCCTTTGTCCTCTCAGAGTCAATATCTGCAATTGTGAATATAATTCTATTGGTTTAGAACAAGGTAGGTTACACTGCACTGACAAAAAGCCCCTACTCCCCATCCCATCCCAAATTTCAATGGCTTAGGAGATAAAGGGTTTATTTCAGGGGAGCTACCCTCTGAGTAGTCAGCAGATATCTCTGCTCATGGTGGTCCCTTGGAGCTGTTACTTTCTGTCCAGCAGGAAGAGAATGTTCTGGAGGGTGCTATTCTGGCAAGAGAATGCTCTGGCACAGAAGTGGCTTGCAACTCACTGGCCAGACAGCCATAAGGACCAACTTCATCTGAGAGGATCTGGGTCATACATTCCTACCACATGTCCAGAAGGGAGAAAACCGGAAATCCTTGGTAAATCCAAAAATGAAGTGTCAGAGTTTAATACTGGTTAGACTTTCCTACTTTCTTAAATATGATGACATCAGAAAGTTCTTTTATTTTTTATTTTTGCAGTGCTATAGATCGAACCCAGGGCCTCTTGCATGCTAGGCAAGCACTACCACCCCAGTGACCCAAGTAAAGCCTCTCAAAAGGTTCTATCTACTACCTCCCAATACTGCCACCCTGTGGGCAAACTCTTTAATTCCAACAGACCCTTGGAGGATTATAGAACCACACCCCAGAATAGCATTTGGCCTCCAGCCTCCAAGGTTCATATCCATCTCACAATTCAAAATGCATTTACTCCATCTCCATGAGTCTCAAAGTCTTAACTATTCAGCTTTGCCAAAAGTACAAGACCACAGCTGGGTGTGGTGGCGCATGCTTGTAATCCCAGTACTTGGGAGGCTGAGACGGGAGCCAGGTTCGCAGACAGCCTCAGCTACTCAGTGAGGCCCTCCACAACTTAGTGAGACCCTGTTTCAAAATAAAGAATAAAAAATAGGACTGGGGTGTAGCTCACAAGTAGAACGCCCCTGGGTTCAATCCCCAGTACTGCAAAAAAAAGTCCAAGACCAGAAAAGGTGCTTGATTTCATGTAATCAATGATACATTTGTTTTTGTATAAATCAAATTCTTTTTGAAGTCTTAATTGTTTCACTGATTTTATAGCAGGGTCTTTTTTTTTTTTTTTTCCTTTTTAGATTTTGGTCCACAGTATGAATTAGTTCACCAGAAAAGAACAAGTTAATCAAATTTTGGAAGTGACCTTGTTTAGCTCTAGTTGAAGAATTTCCAAAAAGCTTTTAGCTTTAATGCTCATTTCTCAGTGATTAACAAAATGACATCACCAGCATTGCCTCTATAGAAGGCATATCATCTCCTGCCACTGGAAAATGGATGAACTAGAAGTGTGAAGTCAAACTGAATGAGAAAAATCATATAGATTCTCATTACTGAGAGACTATACTGAAGCCATGATTTCATATATTTATACATCTATATCTGTGTATCTACATTTTTATTTATAGAAAGCACCAATTGCCCACGTATACTTTAGTATCTTGTATAGCCTCACTAAGTAGCTGAGGCCGGCTGCGAACCTGCCATCCTCCTGTCTCAGCTCCAAAGTACTGGGATGATTACAAGCATGGTTCAATTTTTCCATCTGAATAGACATATGAATAAATTTAAAATTTTAATTAATTCATTATATATTATAGATAAATCTATTTACATGAAAAATTCAATGACAACTGCAAATATTTTTATTCCAAGCATGCATGTATGTCATTATCACTCTGATCTGCATTATGATATGAAACTACAATGTACCAATAAAAGTATATAAAACATAAAACAAAACAAAAGTACAAGACCAAAGTCTTATCTGAGACTCAAGGCAAACATTTTCAACCATGACCCCGTATAAAAAAAAAAAAAAAAAAAAAAAAAGTCATATACTTGCAAGATAATGGTGGGACAGGCACAGGGTGAACATTCCTATTCCAAGAAGGAGAACAGGCAGGTAGAAAGGAGGAATCACCCCAAATAAAGACCAAAACCCAGCAGGGCATAAGTAAACCTGAAGCTCCAAGTCTGTGCATGGGAGGTGGGGGCGGCCTCCTGAGGCTTCAGGCCCCCTCCCCATGGCTTAGCTGGTCACAGCACATGGCTGCTCTCTGGGGCAGTCTTTCTGCCCTACCTGCAGTTTGCCTTGGCAGGCACCATTGTCTTCTAGGGTCCCCACTTCAATTTCTCTCCTACAGCTCCTGTAGACATCATCCCAGTGGGGGCTCCCTGCAGGGATTCCAACTCCACAGCACACTGCCTGGCTTCCCAGGCCTTCCTTTGAAATCTTGGTGGAAGCCACTATGACCCCATAAGTCTTGCATTCTGCACACCTGCAAAACCAGCGTCACATGGAAAATGCCAAGGTCAGCCAATGGTACAGACTGCACCTGCTCCCACGTGAGCCACTGCTGTAGCAGCTGAGAAGCACCTTACTGGCAGGTCAGGGGCCTGAGCCTGCCCTGGGCATGCAGGGCACTCCGGGGCTTCGGCTCTGGAAGATTTCAGAGATGCTCTCAAGGTATCTTTCCTGGAGACTCAATGCAAAGCTGAGACAGGAGGACCACAGGTTCCCATTCTAGGAACCCCTCCCTTTTGGGGAGCTTTTCTGTTTCTCACAGGTTGAGTTGGCTTTGAGAGAAAGCGCTGTGTAATTGACAGTACTTGGTCCTGGGCAACTCTTGGGTGTTGGCCAGAAGACACCCACTGGGCATCAAAGCTGAACGAGGACCCATGGGGTGGCCTGCACCTCTCTTGGACAGATCATGTGGACTTTGGGAGAAAGTAGTTTGCAAGTGATGGCACGTGGCTTGGGCCACTCCCAAGTAATGTTCAGAAGGCAGCTGCTGGACTCCAGGGTCCCTATTGCCCACAGAGTGTTCTGCCTCTTTTCCCCTTCCCTGTTCTCTTTACAATAAACTCCCTGCTCACCTTTCTGTTGTCTGAAAGTGCCATTCTTTGTACTTTGTAGATAAGAACCCTGGTAAGAAAACCTGTGTTTCAAAGTGACCCCATCTTGTGAAGATGTGTCATTTTGCAGGCCTCTTTGCTGACCAGAAATCCCCAAGTTCTCAAGTCTTACTCAAATACACTCATCCCTACCCTTACTGAAATGTCCCTGACAAGGAATGTGCCTGACAATCCCCTTGCTTATGTGTCCCTCTGCTTATGGAAAATTCAACCCAACTAACTCCCCTTAACAGCCCTTCTAGGGATGACTAACTACTACTTCCACCCCTGCCCCATAGAATCTCCCCTTAAACAACCTATATAAGCTTCTAGTCTGTAAGTGGACATGGGCTCCATAGTTTCCTAGAGAGTCCTTTCTGCAGGTTTTATCCCAATAAAGCTTGTTCCACCATTGACCTGTCTCTGGTCTCCTTCCCACTGAACTTTTCATTATCAATAACCTTTGAATAGCTACATTTTCCCCCATTTTTAGAAAACAATTTTCCTCTTTCATTTTAATTTTGTAGACATTGCTAGTTTGCACAAAATAATAGTTAAGAGTTGGGGTTTGTAGTCACATTGTTAGGGTCAAATCAAAATCACCATGATTAGCTCTGTGACCTCAGCAAGTTATTTAATCTCTCTTTAAAATGGGGTTAATAACATGTACTTTATAGGCTTATTGTGAGAATTAGATAATATTAAAATATAGAGAGGACTTAAGACTATCCTTCCATATAGTGAAATGATCACAGAAGTTAGCATCTTTCATTTGAGTTCTGGGGCCTCTATTACAACACAGGAAGATGGTAATGCAGTGTTTAGGAGATCCTGAGGCCTGTATTAATAACATCTCACAATATCTATGTTCAGTGGCCATTTCTCTTTCAGTTCTATGGATTGTTTAGAGGATGTTTCTTAATTTATTCCCCTAGAGGCAAGGGAGAAAATCCTCCTTTCTAAACACCAGAAACAGCTACTTTTCTGAATTCAGAACTACCATGCCAACAGAAAGAAGCATGAAGAACTCCAACAAATTGGTGCCAGGTGTCGGCCTTCCCTGCGGGAAGCACATTTACCATTTCCAGATAATTTTGACACCTAACAGAAGCAGTAGTAAATTGTCTAGTCCACAAAAGAATCACCATAGGAGTCTTTAGTCATTTATAAATGTCAATGCTCAGTACCAAATGGAGGCACCTGATTCCCATGAGAGCCACAGGCCTCCTTGGTCACAAATTACATTGCAAACACAGGCCAATTGTCTTACAATTTGTGCCTGTGGTCACAAGGAGTATTGGGCAGGAAAGAATTGATAAATTCAGCCTATCTAACCTTCTGGGAGAAAATAAAAAACAAAAAGTGATTCAAATCACATGTTCTACTAAGTGGAGGTAAACAACAGATGAAAGTAAGATCTTTGCCCCTTGGCTATCTTCACACAGTGAAGAATATTGGGGGAAATTATATATATAATGAAAAAATAACATATATGTATGTATGTATTTCACATGCATCCTATCTAGGGACAGTGTCTTGAATGTCAATATAACATTGGAAATAGTGGATGATATATTTTGAAATGGAATTATCTCTCCCCATGCTCCTTCCCTAAGACTGCTAATAGGCAACAAGAAAGAAAGAAATGAGAAGCTCATTGTTCTTACAGAAATGTGCTTATCACAGTCATACCATCGCTAGACACTTTAGCATCCTGCTGTGCACCAGCGAGATCACCAGTCCTCCAAGTGTCAGTGCAGGCTTGAGAGTGCTTCGCAGGAGATATTTTAGAGACAAATAAAGGACCAGCTGGAATAAACAGACTTGAAAATTCTCCTCCAGCCACAGCTTCTATTGTTCTGTTCTCTGCCAAATTTAATATAAAAGGCAAACTGTCTTCCCTTTGGCAGTTAATAACTTAGTTATGAAAGCACAGCTGAGGCAGGCATCTTTAACCTTTATAAAAAACATTTAAATATTTGGTAGCTTATTATCATGGCTTGTCTAAACTAGATGTATGCAGAAGATAAGCATGAGGGCTGATTCAGGCTAAAGAATTCAAAGGCGAGTGTAGGGAAAGAGTGTTAAAAGGAAGAGGCATAAGAGCAAATACATGTATGAAGTTTCAGTTGAACTCTAAGGCAGGCTTGTCATTCAGGCCTCAGGGACTCTGAAGGGGATAACATCCATGATCCACGTGCATTTCAGAGTGTCTCTCTTGCTTAAAAGGCAGGGAGTGCATTTTGGAACAATTTATCTTTCTCTTACAAGGCATATTAATGAGCTATTTCACTAAGCCATTGGTCCTCTGATTTTTAAGTACCATAATGGCAGACTATGAGTGGGGATGCTCCTAACCTGAGCCTGCTCTCTGAAGAGAAGCACCACACTGTCCTCAGGGTGGCACTCGAAGAAGGCTCCCTGTACTTCTTGGCTGAAAATCAGCCTAATCCACATGGAAAAGGCCAAGGAAGAAAATGAACAAATGACAAAAAAAAAAAAAAAAAGAAAAGAAAAGATTCTGATTCCAGCTTAACAAACAAAACAAAACAAAAATTATCCTTTATTCCTGAAAAGCTGGTATTGATGTGGTGGATCACACTGATTTTCTTTTCTTTCTTTTTTTGTTCTGGGTATTGAACCTAGGCAATTCTACCTCTGAGCTACACCCCAAACCTTTTTATTTTGAAATAGGGTCTCCCCAAGTTACTGATAGTCTTGTTAAACTGTGATTCTCTTGTGCCAGTCTCCCAAATACTGGGGTTACAGACATGTGCAACCACACCCAGCTGATCACATTGATCCTTCCTTCCTTCTTTCCTTCCTTCCTTCCTTCCTTCCTTCCTTCCTTCCTTCCTTCCTTCCTTCCTTCCTTCCTTCTGAATGGGAATTGAACCCAGGGGCATTCTACTTCGAGCCAAACCCCCAGCTTTATTTTATCTTTTATTTTGAAACAGAGTCTTGCTAAGTTGCTAAAGGTCTCACTAAGTTACTGAGACTGGCCTTGAATTTGTAATCCTCCTGTCTTAGCCTCCCAAGTACAGGGATTATAGGTGTGGGCCAGCAGGCCTGGTGCATTGATTTCCTAATGTTAACCCACCTTGTATTTCATAGACCTACCAGATGTTGTCGAAATATACACTTCGTTTATATATTACTGATTTTGGTTCACTAGTATTTTGTTTAGGATTTTTCCATCTCAGTTCAAAAGTAAAATTGTCCTACTTTTCTTTCTCACACTGTCCTTGTCAAATTTTGATACTAATGCTATGTGTGAGTTTGTAAGAGACTGGAACATTTGTTCTTTGGATGTTAGGTAGATCTCACCACTGAAGCTGAATTAGCCTGTACTTTCCTTTATGGATAGTTTTTTTAAAATGCTCTTTTAATTTCATTCAGTTATAAAACTATTCTGACTCCAGTCTCTCATATTTTACATCTCTTTTTTCCTCTGTGCTTTCTAAACAATGTCCTCTAAATTTCTTTTCCAGTTCAATAATTCTCTCTTCATCCCTAATTTGTTGATTTTCATTGAATCTTTATTTCAATCATAACATTTCTCATTCCTAGACATTCATTTGGTTCTTTTTCAGATTTGTTTGGCGTTTTGGTTTTCTTTGTCTAGCTTAGATTTTCCTTATAAACTTAGTAATTATAATTACATTATATTCTGAGTCTGATAATTTCAATAAATGAAATCTTAGTAGGTCTGGTTTTATGTTAATTCTTGCTTATGATGTATAGTCTCCTTATTTACTTAGTAGTTATAGAACTGAATATTTCCCAGAAAACTACTTATGGATATTCTGTTAGAACTGCTTTGTTCATCTCTAAGGTAATTTCCCTTGGAATACTTTAAAGGTAACATACGGTGTGATGTATTTCTGTTTAACCTTATACAGAATTAACAGCCCTCTAAGATTTTAGTTTTTGAAAAACCTGGCTCCATATGACTCAGGTATACAACTCCTTGGAATCTTTCCCAAAGAGTTAAAGTCAGAATCCTATAATGATACAAGCATTTCCATGTTTATAGCAGCACAATTCATAATAGCCAAATCATGGAACCAGTCAATGGATGAATAGATAGAGAAAATGTGATATATACACACAATGGAGTTTTACTCAGCCATAAAGAAGAACAAAATTATGTTATCTGCAGGAAAATGAATGTAACTAGATAATATTATGGTAAGTGAGATCAACCAGTATCAGAAAGTCAAGGGTCTTATATGTTCTCTCATATGCAGAAGCTGGAGAGAAAACAGGAAATGAAAGGGACTTCAGATAAATGCAGGGAAAGATCAATAGAATAGTGGAAGGGAACTTGGGGAGGGAGGGAGAGTGGGGAAAAAGGAAGACTGAAGAAAAATCAGTTCAAATAATGTTATGGCCACATATAAAGGTATCACTACCAATCTCACTAAATGTACGGGGAGGGGAGGGAATGGGGGTGCATATTGAGTGATATGTGCTTGTCCATCTGTATCGCTTTGAATCTCACCATGATGCTTAATTGCAATGCACCAATAAGACGATTTTAAAATAGCAAAAATACCTTAAATACCAAAAGTAGCCTAATCTTTCATTAAGTTCCCCACATGAGAAGTCCCTGGAATTGGTCTTCTGTTTCCGTGGCCCACAAGGTCATGTAATCCAAAATTCAATTTTACCAGGCTCAGACAATAATCTTAAAATAAAAATGGTTTGATGTTCCAGGTTTGTTCATTTCCCTAGATTTTAGAAAATCTTTGCTATTTTGCTAGATATTCAGTGTGTTAAAGAAAGAATTAAAAAATATTATTTCAGGTTTATAAGCTGTTTTCAGCTAGAATATATGTTCTGATATCTAATCATGTTACTTGATATGGAAATTAGTATTTGTTATTTAAATTATGATTGCATCAATTATGATACTGAAGCTACACATTAGTATTTGGGCCATGATTAGTTTTCTTTTCTTAAACACTTTGCTTTCTATGGGATTAATTCATTTTTATCCCTATCTGTTTAGTTTTCTATGTATTGTGAGTTCAGCTTCAAATTTTTTAGTCAGTTATGCTAATCTCCCCTCAATAACTTAAGATGCATAGATATTTCATCAAATTTAGTGTATAAAGAATTTCTCCTGGAAATTTTTTCTAACTTGCTCCTGTCTGAAATGGTTTCAATGACTATTATGCGTCACCTCTCACCTGTTTTCATTCTCTTTTGTATTTTCAAGTATTTCTTTCTAAATTGACTCCTTCCCCCCCCCCCTTTTTTTGGTACTAGGGATTAAAACCAAGGGCATTCTACCTCTGAATTATATCCCTAGCCCTTTTTATTTATATTTGGAAACATGGTCTCATTAAGTTGCAGAGGGCCTTTTTAAATTGCCGAGGCTATCCTGGAAGCCTGTGACCCTCCTGTTTTAAGCCCCCTAAGTACTAGAATAAAAGGCATGTGCCACCATGCCCTGCTGATAAATAGCTTTTTAAGAAATGAAGTGTGAGCTAGGCACGAGAAGTGCAGACTTTGAGAGGTGATTAGGTTGAGACAGAGGATCCCTTGTGAGTGGGATTAGTACCCTATACAAGAGAACCAGAGCTGGGCATAGCAGCACATGCCTGTAATCCCAGTATTTGGGAGGCTGAAACATGAGGATTGCAGGTTTGAGGCCAGTTTCAGCAATGTAGTGAGACTCTCAACAACCTTTCAAGACCCTGTTTCAAAATAAAAAATAAAAAGAGCTGGGGTGTAGTCCGAAGGTGGAATACTCCTGGGATCAATTCCCAGTATCAAAAAAGAAAAAAAAGAGCGTGTGAGAGAAACAGACCCCAGCACTCCAAGTTCCTTTGATCATGTAAAGATTCGGCAAAAAGTTGCCTTCTATAATCAAGGAGAAACTCCTTCATCACACCATACGTCTGCTGACTTGGACTTCCTGACTTCCAGAACTGTGGAAACAATGTCTGTTCATGAGCTGCCCCGTCTTCGGCAGCTTTTATAGTCGCCCAAACAGATAAGACAGAATAAAACATTAACTAGGTAAAAGAAAATAACAAAATGTAAGGTGCTAGAAAGATACAAGCATTTTGAGTGCTTTGAGTTTTGGCATAAAAGCAATGAAAAAGAGGAGACTGGAACCACATTTACTCTTTAGGAGTTCAGGGTGGCATCTGCACACCTAAATCTCTTCACAGAAATTCCTAAGAAAAACAAACCAGCTTAAATACTCAAATTCTAAGTTTTGTTAATACAGCAAAAGAATAAAGGGGAAAGAAAACAGCAGTGTGAATTAGTAGAAAGTCAATCAACCCAGGAACAGCAGAGCCCCACGCTGGTCCTAGACATGCCACTAACTAGCTCTGTGACCTGAGAAATGTTATTCAATTAATAATTAATTTAATTACTTATGTATGGGTCTTCATACTATACTGTAGAAAGTATGAAACTAAGTGGTACTTAATAGACCCACTGGATTATAATCTTATAATTTATGGGCAAGATTTTATCAAAGTACTCTAAATCTTAAGTCAGATACATCAAAGGAAACATTATAAATATGAAGAAAGAAATGTGACATGATAATTTTAGTGTGTTACATTTATCTAGACTGAAACATATGCATTCATAAAATGAGAGCTAAATAAATATTCAAGGTACCAGATTAAATTATGCTTTAACTAGAAGCAAAAATGTTTTTCTTGTAGAGAGTAAACTTAAATGGATCAACTGAAAACCATACAAAATTCTTCCAAAAGTACATAAATAAAAGTGATGTAAACAGTCATTTATTAAATGTCTTTTCATTTATGTTCTCCAATTTACAGTAGTCTTATAAGATATAAAACAAAAAGCAGCCGGGCGTGGTGGCGCACGCTTGTAATCCCAGCATTTGGGAGGCTGAGACCAGAGGATCCCGGTTCGCGGCCAGCCTCAGCTACCTAGTGAGGCACTCCGCAACTTAATGAGACTCGGTTTCAAAATAAAGAATAAAAAATAGGGCTGGGGGTATAGCTTGGAGGTAGAATGCCCCTGAGTTCAATCCCCAGTACCGCAAAAAAAAAAAAAAAAAAAAAAGCAAAAGAAAGTCTTCCTGAAGCTTTTGTGATTATAATGTGGAGTAAGAGATTCTCTACAATGAACAATGGACACTGGAGCAGTCTGGCTAAACTAAATACTTTCTGTGAGCAGACTGATCCTTTATCCAGCCAAATAATCATTTTTAGTCCATGAAAAATATCTAAAATCATGCCAAGTTGTAAGCCTGCCACTGAAATTGGAATGGCTTCAACAAGCCATAAAAACAGTGACACTTAATGAATTGCTTTGATGAAATCATGCTGGAGAGGAAAAAAAAAAAAAGGAAGATGAGCAGTTTTATTGTGTTCTGTGTGGTTCAAAAGATACCAACACAGGTAATCGCTGGTGCCCTTCAGGCCTGCATTCCCATGCACCTTTTGATTTATTCTGGCTAAAATAAAGTGATTAACATTACTGGGAAGCAGCTAAAACAGGTCCAAAAGGAGCACACATAAGAGACAGAATCAGCACTGAAGGTTGGAACAGTTTGCACTACTTAAGACGTTATTTTAAAAGAACATAGAACACTGCAGAATAATGTATTGATTTTTTTTTTTTCTGATTGAACCCAGGGGTATTCTACCTTTGAGCTATACCCCCTGCCCTATTTTATTTTTGACACAGAGTCTCACTAAGTTCCTGAGGTCCTCACTAAATTGCTGAGACTGGCCATGAACCTGTAATCCTCCTGTCTCAGCCTTCCACATGCTGGGATTACAGGTGTGTGCCACCATGTCCGGCTTCAAATCTGAAAAAGTATTAACTATCTTACAAAATACCTGAGAATACAGTGATCTTATACATACTTGCTCAGAAGTTTAAAAAAGGAATATATCAATTTTTCTTCTTAGGTTGCCCCCAACCTTATTTTATTTTTATTTTCAAACAGGGTCTCACTAGGTTGATGAGAGTCTCATGAGGTTGTCCTTGAACCTGCGATCCTCCTGTCTCAGCATCCCAGGTACTAGGATTACAGGCCTGTACCACCACTCCTAGTTCAAATTTCCTATTTAGTGCTCTGTATTTCTCTTGATTAGGAAGAAGGAAAATGTTTTGTTTTAATGAATGCTGCTTATCTGAAGGTAACTAAGTCTGTGAAATATGTTAAGGACAATTATGGTCATATTTAAAAGAAAGATTTGTCCAACAGCTGGAAAAGACAAACTAGAAGAGGGACAATCTTCGAAGTTGTATGCTTCTAAAGGGATCCTTCAACGCAGGACTTCCTATTTTTTTTTTTTTTTTTTTTTTCGGTACTGGGGATGGAACCTCGGGGCATTCTACCTCTGAGCTACAGCCTCAGCCCTATTTATTTTATTCTTTATTTGGAAACAGGGTCTCACTAGGTTGCGGAGGGCCTCACTAAGTAGCTGAGGCTGGCTGCCGCTGAG
The DNA here is from genome assembly GCA_004027655.1 of Graphiurus murinus. NCBI lineage: Eukaryota > Metazoa > Chordata > Mammalia > Rodentia > Gliridae > Graphiurus > Graphiurus murinus. Next base: position 6,723 of record PVLC010026032.1, on the reverse strand, counting down.
GCTGGCCACAAACCTGGATCCTCCAGTCTCAGCCTCCCAAATACTGGGATTACAAGCATGCGCCACCACGCCCGGCTTCCTATCATTTTTTATCAAAGTACACCAAAGGCAGAGGAGAGTCAGGAAGGCGAGGGTAAGAGATGGCAGAAGGAGCCAGGTTCTGTGGTGTATATCTCTAATTTTAGTACTTGGGAGGTTGAGACAGAAGAATCACAGATTCAAGGCCAGCCTCGGCAACTAGGTGAGACCCTCAGCAACTTAGTGAGACCCTGTTTAAAAATAAAAAATAAAACAGGGCTAGGAGGTAGAACACCTGGGGTTCAGTCCCTAATACCAATAAATACATAAATATCTAAATACATAAATACAAAGAGGGCAGAAAAGAAGGTGGGTATGACCAAGGCATCAAATATGCATGCATATAAATGTCACAGTGAAACGCATTAACTTATAATATTTAATATACTTTAATAAGTATAATTTTTAAAAATCTGGAGAGTAGATTGAATCACCTTCAAGCCGCAAGTTTCTTGAAAACCCATTTATACTTTTAATTTTACTCCACATGTATCAACATTTGCTTTAATACAATTTTTACAAAGAACTATCAACTTATATAACTTTTCCTCCAAATAATCAGCTAAATGGACACTTGAGAAGATGTGCCATATTTGTTTTGGGGCTTTTAGAACTTTCCATTCCCAACCTCTGCCATGTGCTTCCCAGATGTCCACATAATTCAGTATGAGGCGCACGGACATTTAATTTCACTTCAGGTTAAATACTCTCTAAAGAATTCTTCTCTGATTGGGTGTGTTTTCTTATTTCTATGTCCTTCTATTCTTCCAAGTTCTTCATGGTCAGTGTGGGCTTTATTTCTTCCAAGAGTCTTGTCTGTTTTCTCTGTCTGACAATGATTCTCTGTTCTCATCTCCTTTAGCATATTTTATTTAACACATTTCTCACTTGATATATAATTGTATTAGTTTCGTTTATATCTTTTGTCTTGATTCTCAATAATTTCACAAACTTAAGGCTAATTCCCTATGTGTATCATATTTCTGGCTACATAACAAGCCACTACAAAACTTATCTACTTAAAATAACAATTTATTGTTTCCCTTGATTCTGGGGTCCACAGTTTGGGCAGCACTCTGGCTTGTCCCATCTGGACTCACTATGTAACTGTAGTCATTTGGTGGCCCTTCTGAGCACGGAGGGGCTGGGATCCACATCACATGTCTGGGGCTTGGCGCTGGCTATTGGCTGGGCCTTCCTGTATAAAGAAGTCTGGTTCAGACTTCCTAGTTCTGGAGTGTTCCAAGAAGTAAAGGGGGAAGCTGCAAAGAATTTTGAGGTCTAAGCTGCAGGACTTGCAACATTCTACTACTCAAAATAAATCAGAAGGCCACCCTAGATTCAAGAAGCAGGGAAAAGACTCCGTCTCTTGAGAGAAGCTGTAAAATACTATGGCTATGTTTTTCTTTCTTTCTTTTCTTTCTCGCTCTCTCTCTTTCCTTCTTTCTTCATTTCTTCCTTTTTGTGGTACTGGGGATTGAGCCCAGAAGCATTCTACCTCTTAGCTACACCCCCAGTCATATTTTTAAATTATTTTTATATTTTGAAACAGGGTCTCACTAGGTTTCAGAGGTCTTGCTAAGTTTCTGAGGCTGGCCTTGGACCTGCAATCCTCTTGTCTCAGCTTCTCAAGTACTAAGATTATAAGCATGTGCCACTATGCCCTGCTATGGCCATATTTTTTGATCAACTATACTATGCCTTCTTTTAGGAAGCAAATATCACAAGGATGGTACGTATTAGGTATTAGCTAAAAGAAACTCAATGTCTGATGCTTTTATTTCATCTAGCTTGAGATTATAACCTAAGGATAAGAATAAACTTGAAGGAAAAAGTTAATACTGAAAATACTGATCTACAATTCATTACTTGGATTCAATTTCTTTTTTCTTTTTTTTTTTTTTTTGCAGTACTGGAGATGGAACCTGGGAGCATTCTACCTCCGAGCTACAGCCCCAGCCCTATTTTTTATTCTTTATTTTGAAACAGGTTGTGGAGGGCCTCACTAAGTAGTTGAGGCTGGCTGCAATCCTCCTGTCTCAGCCTCCTAAGTACTGGAATTACAGGCATGTGCCATCAAGCCCAGCTTAAAAACCTTTTGAAGATTGTGAGAATACACATATTAAAAAAAAAAAAAAGAAGAAGAAGAAGAAGATAAGATTTACCTTACAGAATCATATGGTGGCTATCATTATTTTTGTCTGTCCAGCAACCATTCTCCCACCTTATAGTGACAGCACCTTGATTATTCCTGACCCTCTTTCCTGAATTTTCTGTCCACATAATATGGATAGAGACAACACCACACACTCCAACTTTACAGGTTGATCCTGTGATCCAGGCCTGGCCAAACAGATCACTGGAGTCTTCTGGCAAGAGTGACTAGTTAGGAGAGATAGATGGTCCAAGAAGAGAAGTGAAACCAATTTCCAAGACTTTTGTGGTGCTGCTTTGAGAAGAAGATAACGCTTTTCTTGTGGTCCCTCAGTAGAATGTGTGTAAGTCTGGGGCTGCTGGCAGCTTCGACAAGGAGTCTGAGAATAAAGTCGTCTCTAAGACATGGGGTGGAAGCGGAAGAAGACATGGCATTGAGACTCTGGATCCAGCCATGCTGGGCCTAACTGCCTAGACTTACTTCTCCAATGCAGTCATAGTCTCATTCTTTCTCTCTCTCCCTCCCTTCCTCTTTTTTTGCCTTTCAAAATATTGAAATTAGGTGTCAGCCTCTTGTCACCAGAAAGCACTGAATAACATGATACAGAAAGAACAGAATTTAAAAAGTAGGTTTGAGGGATGTGAACAGAGGTCCATCAGAAGGGCATCACCAAAGCTAAGGGTGCATGTGAGGGAATAAAGGGAAACACGATGGGGTAGAGTAGGATGAGCCACTGGAGAGGAGGGTGTTGGCATCCAAAAGAGTTCAGAGGCGAGAAAAAACAGAATTCATCCAGTAAATTAAAGAATCAGGGCTGGGGGTGTTGCTCAGTGGTAGAGCACTTGTCTAGCATTTGTGAGGCCCTGGGCTCAGTCACCAGCAACCATTAAAAAAAGAAAAAAGAGAACCAGTACACTGTACCATGAATACACACTAAAAATATTAGGAAGTCATAGCATCAACTGAAATCAGCAGCTTGCAGGCAGAAAAAAAATAGGAAGAAGCTCTAGGAATTAAGAGGATAAGGGGGAACCCACACCTGGTAGTACCAGTCTGAGAAGCATGAACAGAGAAATCAACTGGGTCAACTGAAGGACAGGAAGGACAATGATTAATAAAAGGAGACACAAATGGGCTACGTTAACTAGCGAACTGACCAAGACTACCCAAGTGAAATTCAAAGAAATCCAGAGCCAGTTGCTTGACATCATTCTCAGTACATAACTCAAGAGAGTAAAACAGCACCTGTTACTTAAAGACTTTAGAAGCTGGTTTCAAGTTCCAGTAAAGTAGAATAAATAATAATAATAAAAATACTGTGAACTCTATGACAAAGGGCTTACAGTATGTAAAGCAAAACAACAACAATAAAAACCAAATGCTTAAAACTTTCTAAAACATTTGGGCTGAAAACCATTAGGACTTGAGGCTGGTTTTACGCTGACTGAGCAGTATTTAAACAATGAATACACTCTCATTAGTGATTTTACTTAAAAGGCTCTTTTAAAATTATTGCTTACCCAAGCCATTTTTTATATACTTTTTTGGGGGGGGAGGGTGGAACTGGGGATTGAGTCCAGGGGCATTCTACCTCTGAGCTACACACCCAGCCCTAGTTTTTATTCTTTATTTGCAACAGGGTCTCACTAAGTTGCAGAGGGTCTCACTAAGTAGCTGAGGCTGGCTGGAACCTGTGATCCTCCTGTCAGCCTCCCAAGTACTAGGATTACAAGTGTGCGCCACTATGCCTGGCTTAATATTCTTTTTTCATCTTTTTGCAGTACTGGAGATTGAACCTCACACATGGCTACCACTGAGCTCAACCACAGAGCTACATCCCTATCCCCTAACCCCACGTTTTTTAAAGATAGGCTCTTCCTAAATTGCCCAGGTTGGCCTTCAACTTGGGATCCTCCTGCTTCAGCCTCCCAAGTAGATGGGATTACAGGCATGTGCCACTATACATAGCTGATATTCTTATTTCACCAGCCAGAATTCTACATACTAGTGCCAATCCAGTGGGAATGAAAAAATCTTCTTGTCTCGGTTTAACCGGTTTTAAGGATTTAGAAAAACATTTAAGCACACAGAAAACAAATTTACTTTTATCATTCATTCTGAAAAACTGGGATGTATCAAGACAATATTTTGTATATTTGATAATATTTTGTGTATCTTAAGTAATTGTGATTTAAATTTTATTTTTTGGTATTGGGGATTGAACCCAGGGACATCCTACCTCCAAGCTACACCTCCAACACTTTTTTTTTTTAATTTTTAAACAAGGTCTTGCTAAGTTGGTGAGGCTGGCCATGAACCTGTGATCTCCCTGTCTCTCCCTCCAAGTACTGGGATTACAAGTGTGTGCCACCATACCTGGCTTGACCCTGCATATTCTACATATTCCTTTTTTGGAACTGGGGATTGAACCCAGGGCCATTCTACTTCCAAGATACACCCTCAGCCCTTTTTTATTTTTTGTTTTGAAACAGGGTCTTGCTTAAATTGTTGAGGCTTGTCTCAAATCTGTGATCGATCCTCCTTTCTCAGCCTCTCAAGTACTAGAAGTACAGGTATATGCCACCATGCCTGGCTGGTTTTAATTTTCTCAAAAGATATCAAACAGAAATTCAGGATACTACTTGTTTGTTTGTTTGTTTTTCAATTTTGAAACAGAGTTTCCCCTAAGTTGCCCAATCTGTCCTTGAACCTGCGATCCACCTGCCTCGGCCTCCCAAATACTGGGATCACAGGCATGTACCAACAGACCTGGCTATAACATATTTTCTTTGGCCTAATGTTTTACTTCATTTCTTATTAGGAAAACCTTTTCTGCTGTTAGTTTTCCCAAGAAGCTTCAGTACTTTATGTGTTCCTTATGGACCACAGGGGCTGACACGTCAACCTCAAGGAAAGACCAGTAAAGAGTCTTTGAAGATACAGGTTATTGGAAGCTGTGCTCGGTGTTCCAATCTTAGCATAAATTAAATTTAGTTGGCCTAATTAGCATGTTTCAGAGTCTGCTGTCTTAAATGTTTTAAAATCATGGGGATTTGATTCAAATAGTTCTTGGGCTCTCTGAGACCTGATCAAAGTAAGAAAACACCAGTCTCCAAAGCTCTGAAGAGCCCAGACATGTAACAATCTCATTAAGCAAAGCGGAAGGATGGGATCAGCCCTTCTCAGCAACCTGGAGTTTCTCCAGTGGCATCACCCTGAAGCACCAGCTCTCTCAGGTAATGCACACATCTGACACACGTATGTGGAAATCACATTTACAACTTGGTTAAAAAAAAAAAAAACTATTTAAAGGGCATCAAGAATAAACAAACACCACCAAAACAGAAGTCAAAACTCAAAATGTTAGTAATTAAACATCATCTCTCAATAATCACACTGAATATAAATGGTCTCAGCCGGGCGTGGTGGCGCATGCTTGTAATCCCAGCATTTGGGAGGCTGAGACCGGAGGATCCCGGTTCGCGGCCAGCCTCAGCTACCTAGTGAGGCACTCCGCAACTTAGTGAGACTCGGTTTCAAAATAAAGAATAAAAAATAGGGCTGGGGGTATAGCTCGAAGGTAGAATGCCCCTGAGTTCAATCCCCAGTACCGCAAAAAAAAAAAAAAATGGTCTCAACTCCCCAATAAAAAGGCACAAAGTGGCAAAATGGATCAAAACCCAGAATTCATCTATATGCTGCCTGCAAGAAACACACCTTACAAGCAAAGATTCCCACAAACTAACGGTGAAGGGCTGGAGTAAGGTAATCCATGCCAATGAACCCCAAAAACAAGCAGGAATAGCAACCATGATATCAGGTAAATTAGACTTCAAGTCTAAGCTTATCAGAAGAGACAAAGCAGGTCATTTTTTACTAGTAAAAGGAACAATCCAGCAAGAGGAAATAACAATTATCAACATCTATGCCCCAAACATAGGTGCAGCCACTTTCATAAAACAAACTCTGCATGATATAAAGACACACATAGATCCCAATACACGAATACTGGGAGAGTTCAATACTCCTCACATCTCTAGACCAATCTTCTAAACAAAAGGTCAGTAGAGACGCCTCAGACCTAAAGAATACGATAAACCAAATGGACATATTAGACACATATAGACTCTTTCACCCAACTACAGCTGAATTCACATTTTTCTCAGCTGCATATGGAACTTTCTCCAAAATAGACCACATTCTGGGCCACAAATCGAGCACTGGCAAATTAAAAAAATGTAACATAATTCCCTGCATCTTTTCAGACTACAATGGAATGAAACTAGAACAGTTAAAAACTTTCTCAACAAGACCCGAAAGGCACAAGAAATTCAAAAGAAGATCAATATATAGGATTCAATATATTAAATTGAAGAGCTTCTGTACAGCAAAGGAAACTATCAAGAACCTCAACAGAGACCCAACAGAAAGGGAGAAAATTTTTACCAACTACTCTTCTTTTTTTTTTTTTTTTTTTTTTTTTTTTTTTT
>PVLC010026031.1:0-16147 GCA_004027655.1 Graphiurus murinus | reverse complement strand
TCAAATGCTGAACCAGCCCTGCATCCCTGGAATGAAACCAACTTGGTGAAACTGTATAATATTCTTGATACAGTTTTGAATGTGTATCAGTAGTACTTTGTTTAGGAGTTTTGCATGTATACTTACTAATTATTTGGTCATAATTTTGTTTTCTTGAGGTGTCTTTTTTTTTTTTTTGGTAATAAGGTAATACAACTCCTTGGAGAAGGAGTTTAGAAGATGTCCATGTCTTTCTATTTCATGAAATAATTTATGAAGTATTAAATTTAGTTCCATGAACAGCTGAGAAGAATTTGTATTCAGATGTTGTCCTGTTGATTGGAATATTCTGCATAATGTTTTAGGTCCATTGTTTATAGTGTGCTTTAGGTTTGAAGAGTTTCCACTTATCTTTTGTCTGGAAGATCAATCTAGTGGTGTAAGACGTCTGCTGAACTCTTTCAAAACTATTATATTTGAGTTTATCTGAGACTTAATGTCCCAAAAAGTTTGTTTTATAATAGTAGGTGTTCTCATATGTGGGGCATAAATATTTACTATCATTATATCTTCTTTTTGAAGTATTCCTTTCATTAGTAACAAGTGACCTGCTGCTTTGTCTCTTCTGATAATTCTTATCTTAAAGTTTGCTTTGTGGGATATGAGAGTTGCTACTCCTGCTTGTTTTCAGTCTTCTTTTGTGAATATCTTTTCCCATCCTTTTACCTTTAGCCTATAAATATCTTTGCCTGTTAGGTAAGTTTTTTTTTTTTTCAAGGAGCATAAAGTTGAGTTATGTTTTTTGATCCACATTGAAAATCTCTGCCTTTTAATTGGGGATTTTAGAACATTGACAATCAATGTTATAATTGAGAGATGATTTTTGTTTCCTGTCACTTTGAGTTATATTCTCTGATTGATATACAGGCATTTCCCCTTCACTTAGTTTCCAATTTGTTGGGATTTACTCCTCTGGCTCTGGTATTTATTTCCTTTTTCTTCTTTGTGTTTTCTTTCTTTAAGTATTTTCTCCAGTGCTGACTTGGTAGTCATGAATTATTTTAGCTTCTGATTATCTTGGAAGGTTTTAATTTCTCCATCAACTTTGAAAGATATCTTTTCTGGATATAGTAGTCTTGGTTGTAACTTATTTTCTTTCAACTGTTGGAGCATATCATACCAGTCCTTTCTGGTTTTCATGAGTTGAATTGAGAAGTCCAGAGTGACTATTAAGGTTGAATATCACCCATTCCTTTCCTCTCAATGCCTTTAAGATGCACTCGTTGATCTCTTTGTTAGTCATTTTGATATTTGTGTGATGTGGAAAAGTTTTAATTCTGTCTTATTGGAGATCTGAATGTCTCCTGTACATGAATGCCCATCTTGCTTTCTATGTTTGGCTAATTCTTTGATACTATTTTACTGAAGAAGTTTCTAATGCCTATGGTTTGTGCTTCTAGATCACAATTCATGTTATTTATAAGCTAAGTAGTTTCATATTATCTCATATTTCTTCTGGTCGTTTTGTCATTTTGTCTTTTCCATATTGTTGACTATATGATCAGTATTGAATGAGCTGTCTTTTAAGAGTAAGACTCTTATTTTCCATATGCTTTTAATTGAGATCTTTATTTCATTTATTATCTTCTTCATTTCACTTAGTACCTCTTTTTGGTTTTTACTTAGGGCCTCAAGTGTTCTATTGATCTGTCATTTTATATCCTGTACAGTTTTCTTTAATTTCATTCCTAAATCCTTTGATTCTACTGGAAGTCAAAATTCTGGATTCTCCTGGCATTTTTCTTCAGCTCAGTATCAGTTATCTCCCTTGTTGAGTTATAGGAGTTTATTGTTTCCTCATTGGTGTTCATTTTCATGTTTTCAGAATTCTCAGGTTTGTATCTCTGTCATCTTGGCATCCTCTTCCTTTTATGTGAGAGACTTATGTCTATTTGTTGTCCCTTTTATAAGGCCAATGCTGGGAGTGTGTATTTGCCTCAACAAGTGTGTCTTACATAATTAGACTTTTGAAGTAGGCCACCAGGACCTCTTTAACAAACAGGACTTGTTAAAGAGTTCCTGGTTCTTAGTCTGTGCAGGCAAACAGCAGTGTCTGATTTGCTGCCAGCCTCCATGCTCTCTGGGCCCAAATTCAGCAAGATCCAGAGACTATAATGTTCTGTTTAGAACCTGCAGCCTGCTGGCTAAGATATCATGACCTAGGGACATCACCACTGCTCTGTTGGTTGAGAACAGTGAAATCCTGTGGACTGCTGTTCTATTGCCTCTGTAGTCACTGGGCCATTGCCACTGGGCCAAAGTTCACTGGGACCAGAGATTATGAGGTACTGAGAATGTGACTCCATTGGCTGAGTTTCGATTGGTGATCTGCTCATTGAAATCATGTGAGGTCATCTTAACCACGTGCTTGTGTAATCACCAGGTATAAACTCTGCTGGCTAAGAGAGTTGTACTCCTAGACTGGGCACAGCTGAGTCACATTGTTCTAGGTACATTACTGCTGCTTTACCAACTGAGATCACATGAAAACCTGCAAGCCCCCGTCCTTCCTGTTTTTAGTGCCTAAACTGCCAGGAAGAAATTGTACTGTTTTGAGCCTGGGGCTTGGGTGGCTGTGTTATTTATCCCAAGGTGCAATGATGCTGTTCTGTGCAACTGTGATCATGTGAGATCTTGCTGGCCACCGGCCTTGGTATTTGTGGTGCCCAAACACCACTGGTGAGTTTATAGCATTCTGAGCCAGAGGCATGGTTAGCTGAGTTATTTTACCCCAAAGATATTACTGTTGGTAGTCCTGTGGTGATTTTTGGAGACCCCACAGGTGTGAGGCAAACTGCTGACCCTAGGTAGTGCCTGAGTATTTCTATGGACTATCTGTTAATTCATGTTTCTTATGTGTCTTATTGTAGCCTCTGTCCCCACCTGTGCAGGGATGGTTTGCAAACTCACAGACCCCACAGGTTTGTTCATTACTACACAAGTCTCTGCTATTGTGCAGGCTCCCACTTGGATTGTTTGTAAACTCACAGTCTTGATCAGCTTTATTGTAGTTGCTTGGGTTCCTGCAGGAAGAGTTTGTAGTTTCTTGGTCCCAGCAAATTCAGCTTCAGCCACAGGAGTTCACTGGACAATTTGACTGAATGAGCTAGAGATTCATAGTGGGCTTGCTGAGGTGGGTTTTAGCCATTTGGGTCTCTGCAGGAAGGGCCTATCATTTCATGGTCCAGAGGAGTTTAGCTGCAGCCATAGAAGTTTGCTGAGCATTTTGGCTGGGCAGTCAGGAGAGTCACTGAGTGTGGAGAGAATGAATGTGATTGCTTTCCATATTGATTCTCTGCAATCACTGGCTTGAAAATATTTAGCTTCTTTTTTATTGGAGTTGGTCTCTAAAGCCATTGGATTCCAGAAGCCACCAGCTCTAGTGCACGGTTGCCAAAACGGTGCCCCTCTTTGCTCTTCACTCACAACATGAAATTTGTGGAGTTCTTTTCAGTCCTTTGCTCTCTGTACCTCCTCAAATTCAACCATTCTTGTAACTTACATATATCTTCAGTAACTTTTTGGGCCTAGCCACAAATATATTACTTTCGTTCTATGAGGAAGTATCTCTATGTACACCCAACTTTATGGTTTTTTTGGAGGAGGGAGTAAAATGACATACAGTTCATGACAGGAACTTCAGATCACATGGTAGTTTGATGATCCATAATTACATATTCAGTATCTGCGAAGGCCAAGAAACAGGCCAATAACTATCTCACAAGAAGAAAGTACTTCTCAGTGGATATTAGCCAGGCCTTGCTCTAAAGTCCTAAAAATCTGTAGGTGACTCTGAATTCAAACCAGCATTCTTATCTTCCTTTGACATATCAAACTCTAGTGGATACGATCTATCATAGGGCCCTAGTGGCAGATTTCTCACAACAATCTAGACCTGTTGTAAAAAATTCCTTTATTCTGACCCCACTCAAAACTAGTATCTTTTAGAGTCACTTTGTCAATGGATAGATGTGATATGCCCAAATTAGTATTATATTGCCTCCCAAATCCAATGTAACCCATTGGGTTTGTGCCCTTTTTGTTATTTTATGAGGAAGCATATACAACAGCTTACCTAACCTTATATTTCATCATCATGCCTAACATGATAGGACCCTTAGAAAATTCAGTTAGGCAGAACATCCTTGATTTTTTTTCTTGGCTTTATTGATATGACAACTTAAGTTCAGTAAGACAGATTTTGGATGCAATATTATATGAAAATAAATTTGGAACTGGGAAATAGGCAAAAACTTGAAGAGTTTTCTCATTCGCATTAGAAATACACATGCCAAAATGAGTATGATAAAAGATAGAAATTAGTAAAAATTATCAGAAAGAGGAGGACAGGACATCTTTGCAATAAAATGGCAACAGAGAAAAAAAACTTTAGTTTAAGTATGCTCTATGAATTTTGAGCATATAATTTATGAAAGATGAAACTAGATAGTTATCTGTGGAGACTTTTAAGCAAACTTTTTAAGTGGCAATACTCTTCCTTCTGTTATAGTAAAATATGAAAGAGATTGATGAATTGGAGAGGAATTTATTTTAAAAAAGGAATCAATCTAAAATTTTAGACAAATCTCAATCTATTGTGGATAAAAAAAGAACAGAAAGAACATAACTAAACAACATTTAATTGAGAGATCATGGATGCTACTCTTGAATTTAACCAGCTATTTCAAAAGAAGCCAACATTGAGGATAGGATTTTACTAGCAGAGACTTTGCCAATTTGAAAGAGAGAGAGAGGAGAGAGGAGAGAAAGAGAGGACAGATGAGAGAGGAGAGAGAGAGAGAGAGAGAGAGAGAGAGAGAGAGAGAGAGAGAGAGAGAGAGAGAGAGAGAGAGAGAATGAATCAGAGAATGAATCAGAGAATGAAGAAGGCTGTGAGACTTCTTGGATTTTAATGGAAGAGACTATAGAGGTATTTGAGTGTGAATCTATGCTGATATCCTTCCCTGCAAAAAAGGGGGTAGGTTGGTAAAGACTTATATAATGGAAAATTCAGAGATCATCAGGACTGTTGCTTCTACTACAGATCCCCAGAGAACAGGACCTTCATTTTGTAAAGTAACAGCCATATAGCAGGGTCATCCAGGTGTTACTCTAATTAAGTGTCATGGAGTCTTTGAGAAAATGTCTTGGGTCATATTCCACTGAAATGTAGGATCATACTGCTATGCTGCCATGCCAGTGAACTTAGAGAGAAGAGAAAACAACAAAGAAAAACTTTCTGAAGCCATGAGATCTTGCTTGGGAACTTATCTTGCTCAATGCGGATTTCCTTGTGACTCATTAGCCCTTCCTTCTTTTATTTCTGTTTATTCCTTTTGGAATATAAATGTCCATCCTATAACTGTCTTACCATTGTATTTTGGAAGTGCATGCTTGTATGTCTTCAAGGTTTATGGCTATAGTGAAATTTTGCCTCTGAATAATCCATGCATGAATAGATATATCTTATTTATTTAGATGATATTTAGATGAAACTTTATAATGTAGATGTTAGAGTTGAGGCTGGAATGAATTAAGGCTTTTGGAAATTTTTGGAATGTAATAAATGTGTTTTACATATGACAATGACCTAAATTTAGGGGGGCAGGAGCAGAATGCTATGGAGTGAATTGTGTCTCCTTCCAGTTCACACATTGGAATGAATTGATCCTAAACTCCAGTGTGATGGTATTTCAAGATAGGCTCTTGTGAGAGAATTAAGTTCAAATGAAATCATGAGAAGTGTTCCATCAAGAAGAGATTAGTGTCCTAATCAGAAGAGGAAGAATTCAAAATCTTATACCATCTTTCAAATGTCCAAATGTGTTAATTCAAGAGAAATTTTGTTTTGTTTTGTGGCACTAGGGATTGAACTCAGATCATTAGACCTCTGAATTACATCTCTTGCCATTATTACTTTTTATTAAATATTTTAAAAAAGGATCTCTGCTAAATTACTCAGTATTGACCTTGAATTTGCAATCCTCCTCTTAGCTTTCCAAGTATTGGGATTATAGGTTTCTTTACATGTATTTCTTATGTTCTCCTCCTGATTTTTGTCTTCTTCTGTTACCAGGAAAATCTAACATTTTTGATTCCCAAATATATTCTCATTTTCCTTCAATATCTAGTTTTTTATCAGTCCGTTTTGAAAATGTCCTTCTCTAGACTTCAGTCTCACTTATTATTCCTGTCAAAGTCTTTACAGCTTTTTAAAAATACTTTTCCTCTTGATTAATTTTCAAGCTACTTGACAGTAGTTTTATTTCTTTTGAAAATAATTCCTTCACCCAACAGTGATCTTCATGTACAGAACATAACAAACCATTCCTTCCTACTTCTTGTTTTTCTTAGAGATAAATAGAACACAAAGATACATACGATAATAAGTTGCTTTAATGGATTGATAATGTAAGTAGAAAAGGTAATTCATTTAATATATAATAGGTGAATATTCTTATGATCATTCTTAGGCTACATTCTTGAATAAGAACATACACAGATTGTAACAAAGAAGAACCTGAATATTTGGAAAAGAGAAATGACAAGAGTAATTCATGGGTTTTCTTATAATAATAGGTAAAAAAAATAGTAAATCCAGTTTTCAGTGCAAAACATAGCTCCACTTCTTCTGAAAAGAAAATTATATAACACAACAGCTAGGCAACTAAGAGGATGATTAAGCCAGGCTTGGTGGCATAAACCTGTTATCCAAGTACTTGAGAGGCTGAGATAGGAGGATCATTGGTTCAAGGCCAGCCTTAGCAACTTAGTGAGACCTTCAGCAACTTAGCAATATGTTTCAAAATAAAAAATTAAAAGTGCTGAGAATGTACCTAGAAGGTAGAATTGGTTCAATTTCTAGTACCAAAGTTTAAAAAAAGAGCACAGATGTTTAAAGAAGGTACTTTCATCAGTGTAGGGCTGCTATAACAAAATATCTGAGACTGAGAAATTTGATAAGAACAAAGATATTGATTTAGTAACTTTAAAGACTATAAAATAGATATAACAGAACTGGTATTTGGATAATTATAATCTAATACCTGAAGCCAAATATTTAACCTCTATTCTATACTACACACTAGGCTGTATATGTAAGTTGTGGATAAGTGGAAAGGAAGTGAGAACAACCAAAGGCAATAATGGGCTCGGTATAAAAAAGTGAATACTCCCATTGAAATAACGGAGAAAAATAATTGAAAATCATACTGGAGCCAGATTTACAGAGTAGAGCAAAATGGCCTAGCCCTGCAAATGTCAAAGTTGTTCATTATGTTAGGAGTTAAGCTGCTGTATTTTGCACAGTGTGAAATGTCTGAAGGCTTTTCAAAGAAAGTGTCATGTGTGCTACTTATCCAACTGGGAATTAACAAAGACCAACATACCACAGGGAAAACTGTATCTAAGACAAAGCAAAACTGCATACCAGTGAGCTTTAGATGAGAGGAGGTACAATGAGTCCTGCCAACTTCTCAGGCATAAAAAAGTAAGAAGTCAGTATGAACCAAAAGTAAAAGCAAAGTGGGAATTTCGATTTTGTGAGTATCTACCCGTGTCCTTTCCCACTGACTTTTTGTCACTTTCGCTTTTGTCATACTATGTCCTTAAGAACTAGTAGAACCTGTTGAGTAGTTTAGGAGTTATACATTAAAAGAGAGTAATTTGCACTCTGATTCTAAGACTTGCTGATTATATGTGATTTTGGACAGGTTGAGGATGTTTTCTTAATCCTGTCCATATGTTAAATTTTTATCTTCTAAATGAGGAAATTTATACAAATTATTTTCACTGATGTTATATATGTAAAAGGCTGAGCACATTTATCATAACTATTTTCTTTTGGTTTTCAGTTTTAATAAGCTATGAGATTTAAGAAAATGATAACCAGCAGATGGAAAAGCTTTGGTATTAAGTAAAAGATGCTGACTAAAATAAATTATAAGACAAAAATTCCAGTCTCAAGAGTTAAATATATTACAGCAAAATATTAGTTTTCTCAAGAAAGTAGTATCTACACTTCAATTATATACTTGAAAGATCAGTGAATTTGTCTGACAGTATCGTCCTAAAATCTTATCATTAATACTTTAGCATATAACTTCACTCTGAAATGGTTTATGAAATTGAGGATAGTATTCTCTATTGTATAACTTAATATGATTTTATAATTTAGTACATTAAAAATATTTGTGTGCAAGGTCCTAGAAAAGCGGCAGGCACCAGAATTTAAATCTTCAGATTTCTATTCCTATATCTTTTCATTTGGCTGAAACCTTATGATTTGTCATGGCCAAGATAGAAACAAGACTACAGAGATCTATATAATCTCTGAGAGGTTGACACAAATGGTGTATTTCCATCACTGACTTCATCATTACTTTCTACTCAAAGATTGAAGACCATATGTATAATTAATATATTAAAATTACTTTAAACTAAAGTATACTAACCCAGGAATAACAGTCCAAAAGGAGGCAGTATCACATTCAATTTAAGAGTCAAGCTTCTAGAGTCAGACTCTATACATTTACCAATTCTGTTCTACCATTTTGAAGTTTTTTTCACTTTGAGAAGTTACTTAATTTGTTTAAGTGTTACTGGTAGTATTTAAAAAAGACAAAGATACCTATCTTGTAGGATTGTTTTAAGAATTTATTTAAATTGTAAAAATAAACATTCTGACAATAAATAGGTTCTTATGTCTTACTACCTTTCCTTATTAATGTATAACATATTTTTATACTGAACATATATATTCCAAAACAAATGCTGAATTAATACTTTAAAACATTTGTTAAGCTTTGCAATAAAGTTGTTTTTGAGAGTGAAGATTATTTCTCAAACAAATCTAATGATAAGGTACACATTTCTTTCATTATGTTTTCCAATTAGTAGAACATATTTTTAAGAAAAATTAATTAATACCAACATGTAACATAGAAAATACATTCAAAAGTTTCCCGTGGGCTAGAATAGGGTCTTTAATGCCTGTAAATTAAAGGTCAATGCTTTATTAATCATATACTGTTTTAGATACTTGCTATATTTTTCCAGCAAATATTTGAAATAAAAATTCAGTTCAATAACAGGAAAAGATTCTAGAGCTTAATAGGTAAGAACTCCCAGAAAGAATGATACCTTATTAATAAAGTTGGGGTATTTATATTTCTCAAAGGAATCAGAGTCAGCTCATAAAAGATGACAGTAGTGATCCTTCTAAAATCATTTCAGTAGAAATTTAATTTCACCTACTATCTCAAAAAACAAAACACAACAACAGCAAAAACCAATGGAGAGAATTATATCTCTAATACCTTAGACAAAAAAAAAAAAAAACCTTTAACCTATGCAAAAATAACAGTTATGCCAGTGATTTTATGTTTTCGCCTTAAAAAAAATTACTGAACTTGGTTTTTTCATGAAGAAGTACAAAAATAAGCCAATAATCTTTTAGGACATATAAAAAAGTCAAGAGGTGGGTGTAGCTGGGAGGTAGAACACTCTTGGGTTCAATCCCAAATACCACTACCCACCAAAATAAATATTTTCTTAATTTGATTAATATGGAAACTTCTTGAGGGTGAGAATCCAATAAAAATCAGGCATCTGTAGTTATTGATATAAAGAAACATCCAGAAAAAAAGACTGGGGAAATGTGAAACAAGTTACCTGTGGTTGTATATACTATGACTAAAAAAAATAATTGCATGCAATTCACCAAAATAGCTCAGAAAGCTTACCTGGTAAATGGAATCAGAAAATCTGATATGCTTGTTCCTGATAATAGATCAAATGAAATGGGGTAGCATTTTTCTTTTGTTTTTAGAAATCTAATAGATACTTAAATTATTTTATTTAAATTTCATTTTTACCTTAACAATCAACCTTTATAATTAGTTGGTATATACAAACAAAAGTGGGAGTCAGAGACTATTTTCATATATCAAGTAAACTTGGCAGTCAAGACTTAAATCTTGTCTTTGTTTTTAATAAAATCTCCAGAATATTCCAGTATATAATTATACTGCTTTATTCAAGAGCCCTTGGAGTTTGAGAGTAATATAAGATTATTACCTACTTAAATAACTTTGAGACATAAATATGACTTATTAGTATTATCATAAATTGCATAAACAATGTTTGTCCCATATTTCAGTTTTTTTCTAAGTGCTACATAATAAAGCAGAATTCTTTATGTCCTACATGATAAAACAGGCAAAAACCAAAGAAGACTTAATAGGGGTATCATAAGAAAGAGAAAGCTTGAGAAGCATGGGGCAAACTCTCCATATGTTCCTGACTGGTTTAGAAATTCTACAGTTGAACAGGGAAGACTGAAAAAGTCAGAGCAGAAAATAAAAGCTGAAGTTGAGTTGAAGAATTATCAAATCCTAAGAACTATGTATTTTATGATTAATTCACCTATATATCTTTTGGCATAAAGTAGAAACCTTATGATCTCAAGATATGTGAGCAAAGGTACTGCACAGATATTATTTGACCACTGCTTTTTTCAGACAATAGGGCACTTCTAATTAATCAGTCCAAGAATATGAACAAGAAAAAAAGAGATCTGGAACATTAGTTATTTTCCCTGTGGGGAAAGATTAACTAAGTGCAATTTACAAGAAAAAAATACTTGAGAGCAAAAGAAAAATAATGATGTTGAGTTGTTATCCTGTCATTTACCACATAAAATTTCAACAACAATAACAAACACCACTATACCTAAAATGACACTGGATAGTGTGATACATACTTAAGAAAAAAAAATCAACTAGAACTGTCTCTGACTGGGTCCATATAAGCAGATAAGCTTCACAGATGTTCTTAGGAAGATATTAAAGAATGAAAGATAATTGTGTTAAAAGAAAATGTGTTTGCAATAATTTGTCAAACAGGGGTTTCAATAGAGAAATATAATCACATTTAAAAAAATCATTAGTGGGTTCAATGACATATCTAAAATGGCAGAAGCAATCAGTTAATTTGAAAATGATAGGAATTATTTAATATCAATAACATATTGCAAAAAATATAGAATTAAAAAAAGAGCTAAGCCTCAGAGACGTGGGGAAAATCAAACACACCAATAAATGTATAGTGATATTCCCAGGGAAAAAAGAGAGAAAGAAAAATAAATAAAACAAAAAAAATTGAATAATTAATGGATGAAAATTGTCCACAATTTATTTCATTTAAACTCAGACCAACCAAAAAGATATTGACACTTAGACCATTATAACAAATTGTTATAAAGAAAAGAATAAAGAGAAAATTGTTAAAATATTTAAGAGAGAAAATTACTTATGGAATAAAAATAATATGAACTTTCTCTGAATTCTCATCAGAAACAATGAAGGAAAGATAGTGGCTCAATGACAAACTACTAAATGGGTGTAGGGGAGACAACCAAGAAGAGTACTATATCCAGCAAAATTATCTTACAAATGGAGAGTGTTATTTCACAAGTTATTTTCACTTACTTTGGCTCACATGGAAATGCTATAGATATTTTGATTATATTAGCAAAGGTATATTTCTTTTTATACATGTTCACTACAAATTATATCAAAACATATAGGATTTATGTCTATTAATATATAGTTATTATTCATCATTAACAGAATTAAAAAGTACAAATTGCTGTACTATAACTTGGAATAGAGTATATGCCAAAAAGTATATCATCTATACCATTAAGCTCACTTAATTAAATTTTTTCACATCAAAATTCTTTTTTAAGCCAAGCATAGTAGCCCATGCTTGTAATCCCAGTACATGGGAGACTGAGACCAAAGTGGCCAGCCTCAGCTACTTAGTGAGGCTCTCCACAACTTAGTGAGATCCTGTTTCAAAAATAGAACTGGGAGTGTGTAGATTGCAGGTAGAATGCCCCAAGTTCAATCCCCAGTACTGAAAAAAAAGTCTTTTTTAATAAAGGAGGATGTAAAGTAATTTTTTAATATAGTCTAGTAACATATAGTCTATATTTTGGCAGCTGGTCTATTATCCTCACATTAATAGCATTGAATACAATTTTTATTCATGAAATGTGTTATACTTTATTAAATGTTAAAATATCTTATTAGAGTAACATTCTCTGTTAAATAAATTAATATTTATAATACAATAAAGTATATTGAATTTGAGTTTTACTTCTCCAAGCTTTTTCAAATTTTTATTATTATACTAGGTTTTGAATTGTAGAGATAGTAATAAATGTTTGATCCATTTATTTACTTCCTATTATTTTATACTTTCTCTGTTATTTTCTACATTTATAGAAGTTACAATAAAATAATTCACATATTTTATCAACAATGGTTTAGAAGTGGAGATATACTTTCAATTCACTTTCAGACAAGCTTATTATCTTCCTATAATTTCTTTATTCATTTTTTATTGAACCCCATCTACAGTTTACCCCTCAACTTCTTCTGGGGTTTCAAAGAGAAATATTGTATCATCTTTGACAATAAGAGGCTAGCATCAGTATCTAATTGCAAATTTTACAGTAGATATTATGGTTGTGGTTATTGAGAATTAAGTACAAAAATCAGTATAACTTCAGAAGTTCAATAACAGAGTAATCATGATATGGATATATAGTTAATAGTAAATATGTGACACAATTAGAAATTGAATGGCTTATTAAAAAAGCTATATATTATGGATATGTGAGGGGGGATTAAGAATGGAAAATTGTAGAGAAGTACAATTAAGTATGGTAGAGTAGATGAATTGTCAGAAATCTTCCTGATAGCAGTAAAGACTTATTTATAGAATTAACAAATAAGTCGTGTTTTTACATTCTATTCAACAAAATTTAGCTGTTCTAAATCTACTTCTTTTATCTACTCACATCTTACAAAAGACTAAAACAAAATATTTCTTCATTGCTGGCTTCCAATTTAAATAAAATAAAGTATGCCATATAATAGAGACATGTGAAGATTTCCATCTTAGCTCCCCATTCAAAATAAATCAATGATATTCTATTTCCCAGGAAGTATAAGTATTTTTATTGGTGCATTGTAATCATACATCTTAATGAGGTACAAATGGTAGAGGCATACATGCACACATCACTCATTTAGCCCTTCCCCAATTCCTACCTCATTCCCTCCCACCTCTCTCCTTCTCATGTTCAGCTTAGTGGTTGACTTTGATATGTTTGTGACTGTACACCATGTGTCTTAAGGAGTTTCCTTCTTCCCCCTCCCATCACCTTCAGTTAGGCCGCCTTTTTTGCTCATCTAAGGTTTCTCCTTCTTCCTTTGGAGTCCCTCCTATGACCCTAGGAAGTATAAATATTTATATTAAGATAGATTGCATTAATCAGCGGTACAATCAAGGGCTATGACTATCATTTGAAGCGGCAGCTAAATTAAATCATATGCAAATAGGACTACGTAGATCTGTAGAAGTAGAACAGAAATAAGCGAGACATAGAGGCACAGAATGGAAATCATCAAATATTAGTCTTAAAGCCACAAAGAGAGCTCTCAATGCTTCAAGCCTTGCACTTTGTTTCAATTGATCTCTCTCTTTGAATGGAAAGAGAACTTTACAGATATTCAACAATTGCCTTAAGACCTTTTGTTTAAAATTTTTTTGACATTCAAGAACTTGTGGTTATTTATAAAACTTAAATTTCAAAATATTTTAGGTGCTTCAAAATTTGAAAAAATCTTTTATATCTCTTAAATTTTCTCTTAGTTATGTATTTTACACATGGAAAGTTAATACTTGGTTTTATTTTAAAGCTGCAAAAATTTCACAGAGAATATGGATCCAGTATGTTACATATTATCACAATTATAGATTATGAATTGAGGATTTATACTTGCACTGACCTCAATATATAGTAAAAGTAGAACCAGCCGGGCGTGGTGGCGGATGCTTGTAATCCCAGCATTTGGGAGGCTGAGACCGGAGGATCTGGGTTCGCGGCCAGCCTCAGCTACCTAGTGAGGCACTCTGCAAGTGAGGCACTAGGCAACTTAGTGAGACCCGGTTTCAAAATAAAGAATAAAAAATAGGGCTGGGAGTGTAGCTCAGAGGTAGAATGCCCCTGAGTTCAATCCCCAGTACCGCAAAAAAAAAAAAAAAAAAAAAAAGTAGAACCAAGAGTGGCATTTAATTGTATAAGATAAAATGAGTAACATAAAGTTATACAAATATATATAATAACAATTAACATGAATAGCCATGAATGAAATAAGTAATCTTAGACTATGCTTATCAAATGTTACAAATTTCAACACTTGAACATCTTGCTGCTTTGAGAATTACTTATCAAAAGACTAACTCCCTTTCTAGGCAAATACAGGGCATACAAAAAGAAACAGCACAGAATTTCTTCAGTCCATCATCATATAGATATTTAGAACAGGTGTGTTTATAATCATAGAAAAATACAGAGAAAATCATTCTTTAATGGCAAACTTCCCATTTTTACCCCGAGCATCATAGAGTTAGAATATAAAACATAGGAATTTTGGCAAAAAGAGGTCTCGTTAAAGCATCTTATGTACCTGCTGTGTAAATTATCTCTCTATGATCCTCCAGCTCACTTATTTTATTATTGTTTTAAGGCACATTTTAAAAACAACAAAGCAGACATTTACAGGACTATAGACTCTCTAATGTGGCAGCAAAGGACATTATCAAGCAGCCATAGGTGTATACCACATGATGTGGTAAAATGAGATTTGTGGTGACTTAATGACAGATCTGTCTCTGTAAGGCTGCATCCAGGTTCAGCCCTCCATCTGTTCCATAGGTCTTCATCTGGTTGCACCTAAAGGAAGTAAAATGTCTTTATCTTGAGTGCTAAAGGATTATTTAAAAACTAATTTGTTTGACAAAAGGAAAAGTGTATTTGACATGCTTCCTATGATTAAAATATTAATAAAGGCTGTTATCAAATTAATTTAAAAGTACTTCCTACTTGTCCTACAATAATATGAAGACTGATAACTGTTCCAAATCAAAACCAGCCTCATTAGCTAAAGCAAATATTAGTAATATCACCAATAACCCAGTTGATGAATTTGCACAATTCTCATTTTAATTTTCCATCTTGCCTTATCAATGGAAAAACGACAAGGAAAGTAAAATTTATAATATTTAATGAGGTTCTTCTCCATATTATAGTATAGTTTCTTTTCTTTTTTTTTTTTTTTTGCGGTACTGGGGATTGAACTCAGGGGCATTCTACCTCCGAGGTACACCCCCAGCCCTATTTTTTATTCTTTATTTTGAATCTGGGTCTCGCTAAGTTGTGGAGTGCCTCACTAGGTAGCTGAGGCTGGCCTCGAACCCGGATCCTCCGGTCTCAGCCTCCCAAATGCTGGGATTACAAGCGTGCGCCACCACACCTGGCTTTATTATAGTATATTTTCTTGCTTTGGTCATTCAATTGTGAGATTTCTCAATTTTTGGTATCTAAACTTTAAGATGAATTGTGGTAAGAAATAAAGAAAAACAGGTACAGTCCAAACCAAAAATCATATATTCAAATAATGAACTTGAAAGCTAGGAATTAGAGCCGGGCGTGGTGGCGCAAGCTTGTAATCCCAGCATTCGGGAGGAGGAGACCGGAGGATCCGGGTTCGCGGCCAGCCTCAGCTACCTAGTGAGGCATTCAGCAACTTAGTGAGACTCGGTTTCAAAATAAAAGAATAAAAAAAAATAGGGCTGGGGGTATAGCTCAGAGGTAGAAAGCCTCTGAGTTCAATCCCCAATACCACAAAAAAAAAAAAAAGAAAGCTAGGAATTATCTGATGATAGTTTTAACTTTCTGGCTTTAGCCTCTGACTATATTCAACTATATATTCTGACTATATTCTTATATGAACTGAACATGGGGGCATCTATATGACTCACATGACCAGATGAAGCCCTCCCTTTTACTTTCTATTTTGAATTATCAGTATAATTTACTATTTTACCTTTCCTTGCTTACCCATAGATAATTTATCACCAGTAGACTAAGTTTTGTCTTCTTAAAGCATATGAATTAAGGGTTTCCTATTCTTTTTTTTTTTTTTTTTTTTTTTTTTTTTTTTTTTTTTTTTTTTTTTTTTTTTTTTTTTTT
>PVLC010026030.1:0-23123 GCA_004027655.1 Graphiurus murinus | reverse complement strand
TGCAGCCAGAGGTAGAACACCCCTGGGTTCAATCCTTAGGACCAAAAACAAAAATAAGAGAAAAGGTTTATTTTGGCTTCAATCCACGATCAGGTGGCTGTCCTGTTTTGGTCCTAAGAGCACAGAACATCATGGCAAGAGCGTGTGGCAGAGCAGCTGTTCAACTCATGGCAGCCAGGAAGCAAAGAGAGAAAGAAAAGGAGAGAAAAGGCTCCTATATCCCCTTCAAGGGCATAACCCCAGTCACCTAATTTCCTTCCACTAGCCCCTACCTCTTAAATGTTTTACCACTTCCCAGTAGTGTCTCAGACAAGAGACCAAGTCTTCAACACATGGGTTTTGGGGAGGCATTCAAGACCCAAACTATAGCAGAAACATACAAATAACTTTTATTAAAATGGGATCATGCCGGGCGTGGTGGCGCACGCTTGTAATCCCAGCATTCAGGAGGCTGAGACTGGAGGATCCGGGTTCGCGGCCAGCCTCAGCTACCTAGTGAGGCACTCCGCAACTTAGTGAGAACCTGTTTCAAAATAAAGAATAAAAAATAGGGCTGGGGGTGTAGCTCGGAGGTAGAATGCCACTGAGTTCAATCCCTAGTACAGCAAAAAAAAAAAGGGGGGGGGATCATACTATAGAGATGGTTTTGGTGACCTAGTTTCTTTTTACTTAGCAACATTGTGAACTTTCCCCCTGCCATCAACTATTATGCTAGACCACACTTGGTGGTTGTATATGTCCTTTTCTAAAAAGTCGCTTTAGGAAATACAGATTTTTATTTTGGGCTTGAGTGTAAAAGCTATTAGATTATGGTTTTCAGTGATTGGCATAAGACCATATGTTAGACTAGATATCTGTTGTGTACAAATGTTTTCCTTTACTTTTTCTGTCATATACGGGTGGAACTGAGGTAGAAAAACAAGTTTCTTGAGAAAAGTCCCTTCTACTTTAGGCCAGAGAAGAGTTATACCTGTGATTTGGGTTTGGTTTTATATATGAACAAAACATAGTATATATTTACTTGGTACCTTAAAGGCCTTTTGTGCCTGGCGTGGTGGTACCATGCCTGTAATCCCAATACTCGGGATGCTGAGACAGGAGGATCATAGGTTCCAGACCAGCCTCAGCAACTTAGCAAGGCCCTCAGCAACTTATGGTGAGACCACATTTCAAAATAAAAAATAAAATAGGACTGGGAGTATAGCTCAGAGGCAAAATGACCCTGGGCTCAATCTCCAGTAATATGCACAAACACACACAAAAGCATTTTGTAAGGCAAATTTTAAAGTTAGAAAAGGCAAGAGGTAATAATAAATTTGTTTTACAGTTAGCCAATATAGGATATTCATGACTAATCTGTAGATTTAACACTGGCGAAACATGTTATTAATTTAGCCTTTAAATTATAAGCATAATTATATAATGTATAATATTTATTAATATATAATCATATAACATAAATTATATAGCTAGAAACATTAAGTGGCATAAAAGGGAACTATTACATGATGCTAGTGGGTTTTTTCCCAGATAAAAACAGTCTACAACCAAAACTCTCCTAAAACAACATGAAGGAGCTCTCCTCCAATTTCATTGAAAATTATATACTGATTCTTAGCTGAATGTGCTTTTTTGTTGTTTCTTTTAGGAAGTCATTATAAATTTAAAATGCATTCAAATAAAAAGCTCTGATTACAAATTGTTGTGCTTACTGTCTTATAGATGATCACTGTGTGAGTAGCTGCAACTCCCAGAGCTGCATATTAGCCCAGGAAGAAGAACAGTATCTGCAGAGTGGCGACCAGCAACTGACTCGACACGTCTTGCTGTGTTTACTTCTCATTATTGGCCTGTTTGCTGTAAATGTTTCTTCTGATTTTGCTTGGAACCTATTCCTTTAAATGTTTGGCAAAGATTTTATTCAGGCATCTGGGAGAAGCTTAGTTCCTACTTTCAGGAGTATGGTGACTAGGTCATCAGAATTCTAATCTTGAGCTAACCAGTTTTTTGAGGAGGAGACTCATTCACATTACTTTGTTGCCTAAGTGTTCCAAGAGCCTATTCTATTTAGAATCACTTACTCATTCTATGCTCTGAACCTGGAATTTGGTAAGACCATATCTCCATGATATGTGCAGGGCTACTTATTCCTTACACACTGACCAAAGTGGACAAATGCCTGCATTATCTCTCAGAAGATATTTCTCAGATGAGTAAGATTTTAAAAATGATTTTAGTTATAAAAATAAAGTAAGTACTTCATACAATAGAGAAAGGAAGAAAAATAGCCAACTACTACCATATCTTTTGCAGGGGATGACGGGGTGCTGGAGAGGGCCTCACACATGCTAAGCATGTGCTTTCCCACTGAGCTACACCCTCAGGCCCTGCCTTCTCACTTTTAAACACATTTTTCATGGTTCTAATAACACATATATCTTGCTTTTTCACTTGTGTCAAGCATTTTCATGTTGCTACATAGTGTTCATAACCATTACTTTACATGACTCCCCAGTAAACCATAGGAGAGATATAATTTACTCAACTACTTCCTTATGAATTGTTCCTAGTTTTTCAAAATGCTCTAATAAACATCCTCATGATAGATTCCCAAAGTTGAGAAACTTGGTTCAAAAAGTATAAATATTTCCTTGACTTTAGATGCATTCTACAAAACTGTTTTACAGAGGGGTAGTATAGATTTATAAAGTGCTCTCACCAGCATTAAATATTGTAATTTCTTGGTACTGGGAATTGAATCCAGGGGTATTCTATCTCTGAGCTAGACCCCCCAGTCCTATTTTATCTTTTGTTTTGAAACAGGGTCTTGTTAAGTTGCTGAGATGGCCTCCAACCTGCAGTACTGCTGTCTCACCCTTCCTAGTATTGGGATTATAGGTGTTTGCCACCACATCTGGTATAAATTTTTTAATTTGATAATTCACAAGTAAAATACATTTATTTATTTATTTGTTTGTTTGTTTGTTTATTTATTTATTTATTTATTTATTTATAGTTTTGAAACAAGGTCTTGTTAAATTGCTGAGGCTGGCCTGTCTAGCACTTTTATTTGTTTTGGTACTGGAGATTGAACCCAGGGTCATTCTACCTCAGATACACAGTCCCAGCCCTTTTTTTTAATTTTGAAAAAAGGTCTTGCAAAATTGCTAAGTGCCTCTCTTAAATTGCTGAGGCTGGCCTCATACCTGCAATCTCCTGTGTCAGCCTCCCAAGTACTGGGATTATATAGAAATGCACCACCACACCTAGCTTTACAGCATTTATTGTTTAATGCATGCATTTCTTTAATTACTAAAGGGTTTTAAATAGTTATATATCCTCTTTGGTGAATTAATTATTTTGCCAATTAATTATTATATAATTTTTTAGATGGTTCAAGTAACTTGTCTAGGTGGGAGATGGACCTTATAACCTATGAACACTTTTTGTACTGGGATGCTTGTTACATAGTATAATATCAGCCAGCAACACTTTAACTGCTGTTTAAGAACAAAAATCAAAAACAAGAAATGCTGCCAAGAATTGCTGCTTAGTAACTGGGCATGGTGGCACACGCTTGTAATCCCAGCATTTGGGAGGCTGAGACTGGAAGATCTGGGTTCGAGGCCAGCTTCAGCTGCTTAATGAGGCCCTCCGCAACTTAGTGAGACCCTGTTTCAAAATAAAGAATAAAAAATAGGGCTGGGGCTATAGCTGGGAGGTAGAATGCCCCCAGGTTCCATCCCCAGTACCGAAAAAAAAAAAAAAAAAAAGAATTGCTGTTTGGTGATATAATTGTTTTCATTGTGTAGAACTAATTTTAAAATCAGTCCTGTTGTAGGCTAGTTGGCAGTCCTAGTATATTATGTAAGCTTCTGTATTATGGCTCATGTCTTCTTGCTTCAAATCTGATCAGAATAGATGCTGTTTGAATGACATCTGTCAAGAGGAGAGGTTGAAACCTCTTGTTTGAAAGACAAAACCTCTATATTCACTCAGTGTTTTTCCCTTTAGTCTTTTCCCCCTAATTATTAAGTAGATAAGTTATTGTACTGTGCTTTGGATGTAGAAAAATGATTAGCATGCTTCATTTTAAAATACTCTTTTCTCCTTTTTTTATAGAATCTTTCCAGTTGCTTATGGTGGCTATTCAACCAAGAACCTGGGAGACTATATGTTGAGTTACAGTTTTTCTGTGCTGTGTTTAACTTTGGCCAGGTACTCATTTACTGAAAACTTTGAGGCGTTTTTGTTTTCCTCTACAAGCTGATTGGAGGGGGGGCAATAGACGGATGTTGTTGTTTTCTTTTAAATCAAAGGGGTTTAGTTTGTTTGCCAGCTGCTAGTATACATGACAGCTGACAGCTGCTGCCTGTCTTCGAGGAGAGATGAATTATATTGGTTAAAGTCATCAGAATGTACACTGAGTGTTTAACCAGAAATACTGAATAGTTCTTTGCTTTGGTTTTAGGATGAATAATTTAAGCAGGGACATGATGTCCTAAGTTCTTTTTAAACCTTCTGTGATCTTAATAATTCACTTTGGGAAAATAACTTGCCTTCTCTGAGTCTTTAAGTTAGCCCTTTATTTTTTTATTTTTATTTATTTATTTTTGTGGTACTGGGGATTGAACTCAGGGGCATTCTACCTCTGAGCTATACCCCCAGCCCTATTTTTTTTTTTTATTCTTTATTTTGAAACAGGGTCTCACTAAGTTGTGGAGTGCCTCACTAGGTAGCTGAGGCTGGCCGCGAACCCGGATCCTCCGGTCTCAGCCTCCCAAATGCTGTTAGCCCTTTAAATTGATGAACATCATTGTAATTACATTTTGTATATGTGTGTGATACTGGAGATTGAACCTAGGGGCATTTTACCTCTGAGCTACACCTTCAGCCCTTTTTATTTTGGTTTTGAAACAGGGTCTCACTAGGTTGCCAAGAGCCTTGCTAAGTTGTTGAGGCTGGGTGTGAACCTGCGATCCTCCTGCCTCAGCCTCCCAGGTACTGGTATTACAGGTATGTGCCACCACACCCAGCCCTGTAATTACATTGTTTTTTGAACAATAGGTACTTAAATCTTTTTAAAAAATCATGCAACATGTAATATCCCAATAAAATTTTTTTAAAATTAAAGATAAATAGACTTGAACTGCAATCCTGCTGTCTCAGCCTTCCATGTACTGGAATTACAGGCATGTGTACTGTACTTAGCTTCCTGCCAGACTTTTTCTAACATTAATTTCTCGAAGTAATTCCATTTGGTTTTGCCATTATTATGGGAGCAAAAATGGCTACGTCAAAAGAGATAAGTGACTTCAATCACTTTATTACAAACACAAGCATCCCAAAGCTACTTGATACCCATTTCACTTTGTAATACTATTTAAGATCTGACTTTGAATCCAAGAACTATAAAATACTAGGTTGAAAAATGATAGTCTAGGCCGGGCATGGTGGCACACGCTTGTAATCCCAGCATTCGGGAGGCTGAGACCAGAGGATCCGGGTTCTCGGTCAGCCTCAGCTACATAGTGAGGCACTCCGCAACTTAGTGAGACTTGGTTTCAAAATAAAAAAGAATAAAAAATAGGGCTGGGGGTATAGCTCGGAGGTAGAATGCCCCTGAGTTCAATCCCCAGTACTACAAAAAAAAAAATGATAGTCTAGCCAGGTGTGATTGTGCATGTCTGTAATCCCAGTACTTGAGAGAATGAAATAGGAATATTAAAGGTTTGAGGCCAGCCTCAGTAACTTAACAAGGCCCTCAGCAATTACTAGTGAGACCCTGTTTTAAAATGAATAAATAAATAAATAAAAATAAAAAAGGCTATAGGTATAGCTCTGTGGTAGAGCACCCCTGGGTTCAATCCCTAGTACCACACACACAATTTTTTTATATTATTGAATTCAGAAAAAATAACTTTGTTTTCTTCCTAGGGATTTATTTCCTTTGGAATCTTTGGACTGGACAAACATTTAATAATTCTACCTTTCAAAAGAAGGTAAGTTTATTTTTTAAATAAATCTATATTCCTAATGGTAATGACAAAGCCATTCTATTAAAATACTGATATTTTTATACCTTTGGTAACTGCTAGGAGACCACTAAACATCATCACACAAAGGTTATTGTAAATAATTGCAGAGAAAAATGTTAGAAGTATTTTAAATCCAGCAACATAATTTGCATTTTAACAAGAACTGACGGACACTGACTTCTATCTGTCATTAACTATATAAAGTTTAATGAAACTTCAAAATGTCTTTAGAAATGAAAGCAGTAGGTGGTGTGCCCCCAAAGTATAAATTTGTCTTTCTTTTTTCACAACAATATTCCTCTTTCTTTTATACTGACAACTTACAGAAAACCTCAAGTTTTCTCTCTAAAATGTTGGTGTTTTTATTGGCTTAGTAAAGATTTTCTTTGAATTAAGATCAAGTATTTCTTTGTGAAAAATAACATGTGGATTATACTCCAACTTGAGGCGGGGGAGGAAGAGGAAGAGGGTTAAATCTTTGTACTTCCTCTTTTGGTTTTAAAGTTAAATTTAGTAGAAACTATAAGTGCTAATGGAATTCATCCTACCTGCTCTATGAAAAGTGCCCAGTAAAGAGTATCTATACTTCTTTCTTCTCTTTCACCATCATCATATTCATTAAGATGTCATTGCTAGGGTCATGATCATTTCATGAAGAAAAAGCATAACAGGAAAGTCATAAGGTTATTAGCTTCATAATGTAAAACTGTCAGCAACGCTATTTTCTGGGCTGGCAGAAACAAAATTATTCTGTACTCCAGATTCTACTATTTGTCTCTGTGGTTCTGAATTTTAAAAATGATTAAATAGCCAGGCGTGGTGGCACACGCTTGTAATTCCAGTACCTGGGAGGCTGAGATGGGAGGATCACAGGTTCCCAGTTAGCCTCAGCTACTTAGTGAGACCCTCTGCAACTTAGTGAAATCCTATTTCAAAATAGAGAATAAAAAATAGGGCTGGAAGCCGGGCGTGGTGGCGCACGCTTGTAATCCCAGCATTCGGGAGGCTGAGACCGGAGGATCCGGGTTCGCGGCCAGCCTCAGCTACCTAGTGAGGCACTCCGCAACTTAGTGAGACTCGGTTTCAAAATAAAGAATAAAGAATAAAAAATAGGGCTGGGGGTGTAGCTCGGAGGTAGAATGCCCCTGAGTTCAATCCCCAGTACCGCAAAAAAAAAAAAAAAAAAAAATAGGGCTGGAGGTATAGCTCAGAGGTAGAATGCCCCTGGGTTCAATCCCTAGTACTGAAAAAAAAATTAAATAAATATTTGACCTCTAAGTTATTTTGTTCTTCAAACAGTAAAATGTAGAATAAGGAACATTTCTTGGTAGAAACTGAAATAGGTCAAACAGGTCTAGAGAGTTTATGAAATGATCAGGTCTTTCCCACCCCCAAACCCTCAGCCTGCTTTGAATAGGAAACCAAATGCAGAATCAGCTATGTTTCTGCTTGAGAGACTAATGATATATGGGTATTGAATATGACAGCTTTGGTGACTGGCTTTGGAACAGCCATTTTGATGGGACAAGAATGATTCTGTCTCTCGGTGCTTTTCTTTTCTTAAAAATAACCTTCTTAAAAATAAACTGTAAATCAGGCGTGGTAGGCAAATGCTTGTAATCCCAGTACTTGGGAAGCTGAGACAGGAGGATCCGGGTTCGTGGCCAGCCTCAGCTACTTAGTGAGGCTCTCTGCAATTTGGTGAGACCCTGATTTAAAATAAAGAATAAAAAACTGAGTGCATAACCCACAGGTAGAATGCCCCTGGGTTCAATCCCCAGTACTGCAAAAAAATAAAAAATAACCTGTAAAGCCGGGCATGGTGGCATACTCTCTGTAATCCTAGTAATTGGGAGGCTGAGACAGGAGGATTACAGGTTTGAGGCCAACCTCAGCAATTTAGTGAGACTGTGTTTCAAAATAAAAAATAAAATCCAGCTGGAGGTGTAGGTTGGAGGTAAAATGTCCCTGGGTTCAATCTCTGGCACTATGAAAACACCCCCCCCCCTCAAAAAAAAACCTATAATCACAGCTACTCTGGAGGCTGAGGCAAGAGGATCACAAGTTCTAGACCAACCTGGGCATCTTAGTGAGACCCTGTCTCAAAATTGGAAAAAAAAAAATTGAAAAGTACTGAGGATGTATAGTACTTGCCTAGCTTATATGAAGCCCTGAATTCAATCCCCAGTGCCAACAAATAGATGGAAATAGATGGATGGATGGATAGATAGATAGATAGATAGATAGATAGATAAATAACTTCCTTAAATTTGGTTTTCAGACTTGAATTCCTTTGGAACAATAGAGAAACTGCAGAAAACAGAGATTCTCCTGTTTCTGAGGAAATAAAAATGACCTGTCAACAATTTGTCCATTATCATCGTGAACTCTGTATCCGAAACATCGTCAAGAAAAGAAGGTAAGCAAACTGCCAGTACAGGTTCCAGAATCTTTTTTTCTTTTTGATGCTGGGGATTGAACATAGAGGCATTCTACCTCCAAGCTACAATGACATCCCTTTTTCTGTTTTTTGTTCTGAAATAGGGTCTTGCTAGGTTGCTGAGAATCTTGCCAAGTTGTTGGGCCTGGTCTTGTACCTGTGATCCTCCTGTCTCAGCCTCCCAAGTACTAAGATTACAGGCATGTATCACCCTGCCCAACTCAGATTATTTTATTTTAGTGGTACTAGAGATTGAACCTAGGAGCATTATACCTCTGAGCTCTACCCCAAGCCCTATTTTATTCTTTTATTTTGAAACGGTCTCACTAAATTGCGGAGGGCCTTAGTTGCTGAGGCTGGGCTTGAACCTGCGATCCTCCTGTCTTAGCCTCCCAAGTACTGGAATTACAACCATGCACCACCACACCTGACTGATAATTGTATCTTAGATTAATTAATTCTGGATTTTAACAGGCTAATAATTATGGGTCAGTTTATAGATTAAGAAAAAGCATATAAATGTACCGTGTCACTTTGATTTTAATATTTTTAAGTGTCACAACTTCTAATTTCTTTTTTTTTTAATTGGTACACTGTAATCATACATCTTTGTTAGGTACAAGCTGATAAGGCGTACATGCACACATTTCTCATTTAACCCTTCCCCAATTCCTGCCCTACTCCCTCTCCCTCCCTCCTTCTCAAGTTCAGTTTAGTGGATTGACTTTGATATGTTCATGAACATATCATGAACATGATCATGTGCATTAGGGTGTCTCCCCTCCCCCCATCACCTTCTGTTAAATCAAATTCTTTGCTCACCTAAGGATTCTCTTTCATCTGGAGTCCCTCTTATGTCCCATTTTCTCCCTGGCTTCCACATATTAGGGAGAGCATGCGATTTTTTACTTTTTGTCCTGATTAATCTCACTTAACATAATGTTTTCCAGTTCTATCCATTTCCCTGTAAATAACATGATTTTGTTTTTATGGCTGAGTAAAATTCCATTGTGTACATATCCCATAGTTTTGTAATCCATTCATCTGTTGATGGACATCTTGGCTGGTTCCATAGTTTGGCAATTATAAACTGTGCAGCTATAAACATAGATACACATGTGTTGGTCTGATAGTTTGGTTTCCATTATAATTTCTAATTTCTATATAAGATGTGAAAACTTTAAAATAAACAAGTGTGGTAGAATATTAATATTCACTTCATGTCAGCCTTTAGTGTCTCTCACAAAGCTTTGAAATACATTGGATTTAGAAGTGATTTTATAGTCCCATCTCTTAGTGCTATTTCATATTACTAACGCTATTGTCAAGACAATGAAATGAATTTTCTGTCTCTTAATTAATTTTGCTGCTTATATTTCACCTTGAGCCCTAATCTCTAGTCTGTGACATTATATTTATTCTTCTAATCCCCAGGGTTCATAGAATATATTGTAGCAGGAAGTGATAAACTTGATGTTATAGTGCCAGTATTTTTAGTTGTCATGAAAGGGAAAACAAAACAAAACATGAAGAATTTAATATCTTATGTGAATAACTGGAAATTTGAAAATTACTCTTCAGGATAATTTATTTACATATATTATGCTATATATTTAACATATATGCCATTATAATCAGAAGATACCCAGGATAGATGGGTAAAAAGGGGACTCATTGGGTGTGGATTCATAACCAGAGCTTAACTCCTGAACTGCCACTTCTTGGCTATGTGACAATGGCCAGGTTCAATTCTCTAAGCATTAGTTTTTCTTTTCTTTAAAACTCTGACTCCCAGGGTTGTTTGAATTAGGTGACAAAATGTCTGCTATGTGCCTGGCCCAATTTCTGGCAATAGTAAACTATGGAGAAGTTAGTTTTCCACCCTAAAAGGGCTTAGCACAATTATTTCAAGATACCATCTATGGATAGTTTCAACAATTTAAAACTGCTTTTTTAAATTAAAAAAAGAAAATTCCATGTTAGCTCTGTCAGACTTATTGTGCTTGCCAACTGTCAGGAAGCGCAGCTCTTACCATTTGGGCAGATGGCTGAGTGAGCACCAGCTGATGGTGTACTGGCCTGTTCCCTGCCCCTTTTCAAGCTCTGCAGCCTGTACAGCATCACATTCTCTGACACTACATCTCCACAGGCTTTTATTACAGCTGCCTGCCCAGAGCCATCAAGAAAACAGTATTATTCAGTTGGTGTCTAGAACAGAAGGCATTAAGCAATAAATCAAAAGTCAACAAACAGGAGAAATGGCACAGATACAGGTTGTAATATTTAGGCTTTTTTTGAAAGTGATGTCTGCAGTTTCAAAGTGTAAGTTAAAAGATCTTATCAATAAGTAATTTGGGGCTAGGATTGTAGCTCAGTGGTAGAGTGCTTGCCTAACATGCACAAAGCCCTGAGTTACATCCCTAGCACCACAAAACAAACAAAAATTGTGATTTTACATACTTGAGAAAAATTTTCATGTATTTTAACTCTTTTCTAATTCTCATATAAAATACTAATGTATATTTTATGGTAAAATATTTTTAAATTTTTGTCACCTATTTCTCATTTCATCTCATTCCTCATCCACTATTTCCTATTGTCAAGCACTTTAGGTTTCACAGCTTGATTAATGCTTGTGGACAGATGCTTGTTGTCTGTTGTATATTTGTATGAAAATACACAGAATTCACATAACTGGGCTTGGTGGAGTTTTTTCTATCCCTTGTTTATTTGTTCCTACTTTAAGGAACTCACATTTGCATTAGGAAGATAAATTTTAAATAATCAAGTAGATTCGTAACCAAACTATATTTTTAAAATCTGAAATTTATAGCAAGACAGGTCTTGCTTATTCTTTCCTTCCTAATGAGGCAAATTCCTGACAATCTCATCAGTCAGTGTGATTTGTCTTGGCCTGCTGAGGGCAAGAAGAAAGGCTACTTGTGGGCACTACAAGCTGAAAATAAAGTTTGGAGTAGTTTGGGAAAGTAGTCACCTCTTAAGAGCTTGCAAAAAATATTTAATGTTCCTGAGACAATTAAATTACTTAGTATAACTAAAAGTATAAGAAGTTTTAAAATATATAAAGTTCAGACGTTATATCTTTTTGTTGTTGTTTAAGCAGTTCTGTTTTCACAAGCATTACTAGCATTTTTTTTTTCTCCAATGGGTCTTTCTAAGGTCAGAAGCAATAACAACTCCTTTATATTCAAAGTAGTTTCATTCCTGCCATGCTTTTAATTATCATGCTGTCTTTCCTTGTTTCCTTCTGTTTTTCCTTGCTTGTCTTCTATTATGCAGTGCTGATACCAGATTTACAGAACATGTGGGTGAATCATTCCTTTGACATACAGGTGTGGTGCAAAGACTTCTGCTGGGACCTTCTGTGGCTGTGACCTGGTGAACTGGCTAATTGAAGTGGGCCTTGCCTCTGACCGTGGTGAAGCTGTGATATATGGAGACAGATTGGTGCAAGGGGGAGTCATCCAACATATTACCAATGACTATGAATTTCGGGATGAGTACTTGTTTTACAGATTTCTTCAAAAGAGTCCTGAACAGACGCCTTCTGCTATCAATGCAAGCACCCCCCCACAGGAAAGCTATAAGGAAATTGAGCATTCATCCCCATCCTTACTTTCTCCTAAAACCTAAATTATGAAGGAGATAACCACACATGGAATCATATTCTAGCCCCACATCTGTTACTTTTTATCTGTGTGACCTTGGGCAAGTTACAACCTCTCCGAGCCTCAGTTGCCTCTTCTGTAAAATATGATAGGATGTATTCCCACTCCATACTAACATTCTGTGTTTCTATGTATATGCCAAACATGTAGGAAACTGACTTAGGAAAAAGAAAAAACCAAAAGGAAAAGTTCTGATAGTGAATTTAATAACTATTATAAATAACACTAATAATTTCAACATTGTAAAATAATTTCTTCCTACAACTATTTGCTATAATTTCAAAATTAACATCAATTGATGGCTCCTTTAAATTGCCAAATTTGCCGGGCGTGGTGGCACACGCTTGTAATCCCAGCATTCGGGAGGCTGAGACTGGAGGATCCGGGTTCGAGGCCAGCCTCAGCTACCTAGTGAGGCACTCAGCAACTTAGTGAGACTCGGTTTCAAAATAAAGAATAAAAAAAAAAATAGGGCTGGGGGTGTAGCTTGGAGGTAGAATGCCCCTGAGTTCAATCCCCAGTACCGCAAAAAAAAAAAAAAAAAAAAAAAAAAATTGCCAAATTTGGCAGGTGTAGTGCTGGTGAAATGGATCTTAAATTATGACTACTTTAAATTTATTGATAGCACTTCCTAAAAAATAATTTTATTATTTCCAATAAGAGGTTCTTATTTTTTTCCATTTCTTTGACCAAAAACCTCATTTACAAACTAGAACCATTGCTTTTTAAAGGTTTGTCTTTTCTATCCAAAGTACTAATCTATGCCATTGGGAAGGAAATAAGAACCCCCCTAAGTATTATTATCTCCATAATCTTTCAGCAGAAGCATAATCTGATATTTACTTTTGTACTACAAATTGTAATTTGAGCATATTCATTTGAATATAAAATTACCATGTGATGAATCATCTGTTATTTGCAAACAGCAATATAGTGCAAAAGGATAACACTACCACTTTATTCCCTGCAGTGGAAAAAGAAAAGAAAAATCATATATATTTTTCAAGTCCATTTAAAAATTCTAAGCCAGGCGTGGTGATGCACGCTTGTAATCCCAGCATTTGGCAGGCTGAGACTGGAGGATCCGGGTTTGTGGCCAGCCTCAGCTGCTTAGTGAGGCCCTCCACAACTTAGTGAGACCCTGTTTCAAAATAAAGAATAAAAAATAGGGCTGGGGCTGTAGCTCGAGGTAGAATGCCCTCAGGTTCCATCCCCAATACCGCAAAAAAAAAAAAAAAAAAAATTCTAAACCTAGCATCCTACCACTACCCTTAGCATTTGGTATTTTGTATGTGTCCCATTTAAAAATCTGTACCCTTTTAAACTACTGAATGTTGCTATCTTAGTCCCTTAAAGCTGCTATAACAAAATACTATAAACTGGATAGCTTGTAGAAATGTATTTCTTACAGGTCCAGAGACTGGATACTCCAGGATTAAGGTGTAGGAAGATTCAGTGTCTGTGAAGGGCCTGATTTCTGGTTCACAGATGGTGCCTTCTTGCTGTGTCCTCACATGATAGGAGGGGAGAACTCTGGTCTCTTTAGCTCTTGATAGCACTTCCTAAAAAAGAATTTTATTGTTTCTAATAAGAGGGCTCTTTCTAAAATGAGGGCTCTTTCTTCATGACCTAATCACTGCCCAATACCATCACACTGGAATTAGGTTTCAACATATGAATTTGAAGCCAGGTGTGGTGGCGCACGCTTGTAATCCCAGCATTTGGGAGGCTGAGACTGGAGAATCCGGGTTTGAGGCCAGCCTCAGCTACCTTGTGAGGCACTCCGCAACTTAGTGAGACTTGGTTTCAAAATAAAGAATAAAAAATAGGGCTGGGGGTATAGCTCGGAGGTAGAATGCCCCTGAATTCAATCCCCAGTACTGCAAAACAAACAAACATACAAATTTGGAGCAATACAACATTAAGACTATAATACCTTCAGATAAACTTCACCAGAAAATTGTGTATTTAATTATGTGTCAGTGCTGGTTTAGCTTACTTAAAACATGTTCAAATATTTATTTATCTCTTTTTTAATGTTTCATATATAAAAGCCATTTAGAAAATTATTTATAGGGTTAGTGGTGTTGCCTTTTTAATGCAACAAATTATATAATTTTTTTTAAACCTGCATGAATGCCTAGTGTATTTAACAAGTAAATTGCACTTTAGTGTATGATTAACTTATACAAATTTTAAACTGTGATTAAGGGATATGTTTTTAGACAGAACTGTCTTGAGGCAGAACTTAATAAAAAAGACCACATTGTGACTCTCTGAATGCTCAGGAGTAAGTGTAAAAGCTTCTTTACTGTACCAGGAAACTTCTGTAGTTATAATAGAGGGATATAATTCACATGCATGCAGGCAACTCAAACTGAAGTGGAGAAATTATTGTTTATGAACAAATTAGACTACATATGTTCTGTTATTTGAACAAATGGAAGCAACTCCTTTTTTCATCGGAGACACTAAAAGAAAACCATAGATCAGAATGATCTGCAGTTTCACATTTTAAAAAAAGCTTTTAAGAGATGTTTTTAGGATTAAGGATATGCTAATTTTATTCATTGAAAATATTTGTAATTGTTACTTTCTCACTGACAAAACAAGTTTCTCAATAAAATACCTATTTTAACTTGCATTGCTGACATCTTTCTTTGGGTAATCTTAATTCTGCTGAAGCTATCATAAAGGACTTTTCTAAAAGCTCTCATGGTTTTTTGTTTTGTTTTGTTTTGGTTTTTGTGGTACCAGGGATTGAACCCAGGGGCCTTCTACCTCCAAGCTACACCACCAGCCCTATTTTTCTATTCTTTATTTTGAAACAAGGTCTCACTAAGTTGTGGAGTGCCTCACCAAGTAGCTGAGGCTGGCTGAGAACCTGCGATCCTCCTGTCTCAGCCTCCCAAGTACTGGGATTACAAGCCTGCACCACCACGTCCAGCCTTCAATATTTTCTTAAATGGGTTCCCTGAGTTGTCCCATTCTTTATGACCCTTTAGGTTCTGCATACAGGGCCTTACCCAATTATGTATTTAGTAAACATCTTTAATGAGTGAGTCAACATTCCATTAGAGTTCTTTACCTACATTTCATGATTTTTAATATGCAGGGTCACAGTTGGGAAAACAATCTGATACAATTTTGACTAAAACCTATTTCTTTTATACTAATCTTCAGCATAGTCATTTGTTTTTTAACTCTCAATGGGTAATTTCATGCCTAATTTACATGCAGCTTTCAATATTTTTAGAATAAGGTTTATTTGATATTTTGAGAGCAATGATTAATGATCAGTAAATTTCTAAAAATTA
This sequence comes from Graphiurus murinus, assembly GCA_004027655.1. Taxonomy (NCBI): domain Eukaryota; kingdom Metazoa; phylum Chordata; class Mammalia; order Rodentia; family Gliridae; genus Graphiurus; species Graphiurus murinus. The sequence continues at coordinate 7,639 of PVLC010026030.1, read as the reverse complement.
TGCAATAGAACTTAGCTCTTAGTTTTTGCCCCTTCATATATCATATCCATGTGACAAATAATGATTGGAAACATAGATCGGGATCATAAACACTATCACCATTCTTCAGGAAAAAGTGAATTTTAAATTTCTGCAACTGACATGATAAAAATCTGAAGTAATTAAAAAAGACAATGTTCACCATGTAAACCTGTCCTTTGGAAAATTTTATAAGAAGGAATTAACTTTCCAAAATTCAAGACTACATAATTATTTCTAGGGCAAAATTTTTAATGGAAGATTAGTACATTAACTGGCATTTCAATTATGATTAAATGAACTAAGTTTCTGTTAAACACTTGGTTTATTAGCTTATTCCTTTAGTTTATTAAGTAATGATAAATAATAACAGCATTTAATGGTTAATAAAAAAGCTTAATTCAGCTACTATAATTTTTATTCTTACAGCAGATAAAATTTAAGAACAACTTAAATTTTCTAAAATATAACCCAAGGCATTAATTACCCACACAAGTACTCACAGCCCAAATACCATATTATGTCTACAGTATAAAAGTCTCTCAAGCTATTTTATAAATGACTTCACATATCCTAATAATAATCCTTGCTTTTGTCTGGCGAGTTATACCCATTTTTAATATGGGAAAAGTAACAGGTGGTTTTGAAACTTAATAAAGGTTACCACTTTGTATAGAAAGTCTCAACCTTATGTGTGTGTGTGTGTGTGTGTGTGTGTGTGTTACTGGGGGGGTTGAACCCAAGGGCATTGTACACCCCTAGCCCTATTTCTTTTTTATTTTGAAAAAGGGTCTCACTAAGTTACTGAGGGCCTTGCTACTTTGCTGAGGCTAGCCTAGAACCTGTGGTCCTCCTATCACAGCCTTCCAAGTACTGAAGTTATAGGTATACACAATTATGCCTAGCTCTCAAACTTACATTTCTATTGGTAGAGAAGAGGGCTGTACAAATTCTTCCTGTCAGTACTTAGATATTCATTCAACAAATATTTATTGAGCATCTAGCATGTGACACAGTATTGAACACTGGGCACAAAACAGTGAGAACAAATGTGATTCCTATCCTCATAGAGCGTCTATCAGACTATGAAAGACAAATGTTTAATGTATAATTAATTTATGATCAGGATCACATGTGGCTCCAAGACTTGTCCATGCGGTATGGAGAAAACTTGCCTAAGGAATTCATGTCTTGGCAAAACTCGAAAGAATTAAAAGAGCTTCTTATATAAAGGGGAGAACATGAAATGAATGGTGCAAGAAGAAGGCATGCCTCAGGGAAGGTACTGACCATATTCAGACTTGAGAGAGCAGCTCAGTCAAAACTGAAAAAACAATGGTGAAGAAGCCAGGTGTGGTGGTGGACATTTGTAATCCCAGTGCTTGGGAGGCTGAGATAGGAGGATCACAGGTTCAAGGACAGCTTCAGCAAGTGGTGAGACTTTCATCAACCTAGTGAGACCCTGTTTCCAAATAAAAATAAAATAGGGCTGGGGGTGTAGCTCAGAGGTAGAATGCCCTTGGGTTCAATCCTCAGTAACACACACACACACACACACACACACACACACACAAAATGGTGAAGCCGGGTGTGGTTGCACACACCTGTGATCCCAGTACTTGGAAGGCTGAGACAGGAGGAATGCAGGTTCGAGGACAGCCTCAGCAAGTAGTGAGACTTTCATCAACCTAGTGAGACCCCATTTCAAAATAAAAATAAAATAGGGCTGGGGGTGCAGCTCAGAGGTAGAATGCCCCTGGGTTCAATCCCCAGTGACACACACACACACACAATGATGAAGTGTAATAAGATATAAATGGAGTAGACTGATCAGCAAGATTTTGTTTATATTTGTTAAAGATTAGAACTTTAACCTAAGAACAATGAATCTTTAAAAGAGTTGTAAGCTCAACAATAGGAAAATAAACACCTAATTTTTTTTTTTTTTTTTTTTTTTTGCAGTACTGGGGATTGAACTCAGGGGCATTCTACTCCAAGCTACACCCCCAGCCATATTTTTTATTCCTTATTTTGAAACTGAGTCTCACTAAGTTGCAGAGTGCCTCACTAGGTAGCTGAGGCTGGCCGCGAACCCGGATCCTCCAGTCTCAGCCTCCCGAATGCTGGGATTACAAGCGTGCGCCACCATGCCCGGCTCAACACCTAATTTAAAAATGGACAAAGAGTGTGGTGGTACAGGCTTGTAATCCCAGTACTCGGGAAGCTGAGACTGGAGGATCTGGGTTCCAGGCCAGCTTCAGCTACTTAGTGAGGCCCTCCGCAATTTAGTGAGACCCTGTTTCAAAATAAAGAATAAAAAATAGGCCGGGCGTGGTGGCGCACGCTTGTAATCCCAGCATTCGGGAGGCTGAGACCGGAGGATCTGGGTTCGCGGTCAGCCTCAGCTACCTAGTGAGGCACTCCGCAACTTAGTGAGACTCGGTTTCAAAATAAAGAGTAAAAAAAAAAAATAGGGCTGGGAGTATAGCTCGGAGGTAGAATGCCCCTGAGTTCAATCCCCAGTACCGCAAAAAAAAAAAAAAAAAAAAAAAAAAAAAAAAAAAAAAAAAAAAAAAAAAAAAAAAAAAAAAAAAAAAAAAAAAAAAAAGAATAAAAAATAGAAATGGGGGTGTAGCTCGGAAGTAGAATGCCCCTGGGTTCAATCCCCAGTACCGCAAAACAAAACAAACAAACAAAAAATGGACAAAAGAAACTAGGCATGGAGGCACACACCTGAAATCCCAATATTTGGGAGGCTGAGATACAAGGATTGGATCACAGGTTTGAGACCAGCCTCAACAACTTAGCAAGAGTTCCTCAGCAATTTAGTGAGATCCCGTTTCAAAATAAAAACAACTAAAAATAAAAATGGCTATGGATGTAGCTTCGAGATAGAACATCCCTAGGTGAAATCCCTAGTACCAAAAAAAAAAAAAAAAAGACAAAAGATCTGAACAGACATCTCACAAAAGAAGACATACAGATGGCAGATGAACATGTGAAAATATGTTCAACATTATATGTCATTAGGGTTAAAGATTAAAATGAGAAACAACTGTACACCTATTAGAATGCTCAAATCTAAAACATTGACAATAAAAAATGCTGACAAGGATGTGGACAACATTGCTGATGAAGATGAAAAATGGTAAGCCACTCTGGAAGATAGTTTGGCAGTTTTTAATAAAATGAAACATACTCTTAACATATGATCCAGCAATTGCACCTCAGTATTTACCCAAAATGAGTTGAAAACTTAACATTCCAAAGAACCTTGCACATGGATGTTTATAGATTTACTTATAATTGCTAAAACTTAGAAGCAATCAAGATGTCCTAGTGGTATATCCTAGTCGTGGTATATCCAGAAAGTGGGATATTACTCACTGCTAAAAAGAAATGAGCTATCAAACTGTCAAAAGACATAGAGGAGCTAGGCATGGTGGCACATGCTTGAAATCCTAGTACTTAGGAGGCTGAGACAGGAGGATCGCAGGCTCAAAGCCAGCCTCAGCAACTTAGCAAAACTATTAAAAAAAAAAGGTGAGCATGGCCGCACACACTTGTAAGACCAGTAATTGGGAGGCTGAAACAGGAGGATTACAGGTTTGAAGACAGCTTCAGCAAGTAGCAACCTAGCAAGACCTTGTTTCAAAATAAAAATTTAAAAATATGGCGAGGGGTGCAGTTTGGAGGTAGAATGCCCCTGGGTTTAATCCCCAGTATCCTCCTACACACACAAAAAAAAATAGGGCTGGGGGTGTAGCTCAGAAATAGAATGCCCCTGAGTTCAATCCCCAGCATCTTTCTTTCTCTCTCTCACACACACACACCCCCACACGACATTGGAGGAAACTTAAATGTATGTTGCTATTAAGTTAAGCCAAACTGAAAAGGCTACATATTGTATGATTCTAACTATATAACATTCTGGGAAAAGCAAAACTATGGAGACAATTAAAAAAAAAAAAAAGTAGTGGTTTCTGAGGGAGAGGAAGGGAGGGAGTCTGGACAATAAGAGCTGTAAGTTCACCGGTCAGCCAAGTCTTGACAGTCAAGAACATGTTTGAGTTTAATACAAGTGCATTTGTAGAATCAATACACTATAACAAAGAAAATGTGTAAATCTAGAAAATTTTCTTGTTAGCATTTGTTAATAGTTGCCTAAAGCTAAAAAAAAAAACAAACAAAAACAACAACAACAAAAAAACTCACCATTTGAGAAATTTTCCATTACTAAAAAAAAAAAAAAAACTTCTTGATATAATTGAGAAAGTAATTTGAGGGCACTACAAAATTATAATAAATATAATACATGCATCCTGTTAATATCTCATGCTTTATCCTGAATTGAATACTTAATTTTTGTGACAAAAAAGTTATTGTGGCTAAAAGAAACAATACAAGTACACTACTTGAAGTAACAGTCAACTATCCCATGATATATGTGTTCTATTCCAATGTTTTCTTTCTCCATATTTCAGCATTATATATAATTTTAACAGTCAAGATATCACTTGAATGCTATTAAAGAATAATCAGATCTGTTCAAAGTAGGTTTATATCAATGCAATAGATTCTGACTCTGAGGCAGATTTCTGACTAAGAACTAATATTTGACTTATAAATTTTAACTTCATCTTTCACACTCTGAGGAAAGAGATTGACAATTTTATCCATATCAAGATGCTTGTTTTGGAGGATCGATTCCATCTCTTTGAATAGTTCTTTCTCCAGCTTCCTCATGTTGTCCAAGATTGTTTTGGATTTATCCTGAACAATAAAAGTGTAAAAATAAATATATACATGTGAATCTAATCAAATTCCAATCTACTTCCACAGATAAGATTTGCTCATTCTGGTTTCTTTTGTGTGTGTGTGTGTGTGTGTGTGTGTGGTACTGGGGTTAGAACGCAGGGGCATTCTACCTCTGAGCTATTCTGAGCTCCACCCCCAGCCCTATTTTTTATTCTTTATCTTGAAACAGGGCCTCACTAAGTAGCTGAGGCTGGCTGTGAACCTGGATCCTCCGGTCTCAGCCTCCAAGTACTGGGATTACAAGCGTGCGCCACCACGCCCGGCTTCTCATTATGGTTTCTACTTCTAGGTTGGTTACCCCTCCTATTCTGTTGTAGATACAGAAGGAATGAAATTGTTTTGGAAAAGTCATTGCTTCAGATTGAGTTACTACATTCCAATTACTAAATTATTGGTTATGTTTAGTAGAAAAGACAAGAACACTTATATAGGATGAATAAACAAGCAAGAAACTTAAAAAATGGGACAAATGAAAATCTGATATTAATTGTTCATAGAGATGTCTGCTGAAAATTGAGGCTGAGATATTTTTGTGAATTTAGATCTGTATTTAGAACAAATTTATCAGACTAAGGAAAACAGAGCAGTAATGTTTAAGGGAAAAAGCAGCTAAAAAAATTTTCTCTTTGATTTGCTCCTTTTTTCCAGAAGGAAGAAAAAAATGTCCATGACTTTTACTGAAAGGAGCAATTTTTCCTTTTTAGCAGTACTGAGTTTCAAACCTAGCTAGGGCTTTGCACATGCTAGACATGTAATCTACCTCTGAGTCATATCACCAGCCCAAAAAAAGAGCAATTTTTAAATTGTTGACAAAAAGCTGGGCATGGTGGCACACGCTTGTAATCCCAGTACTTGGGAAGCTGAGACAGGAAGATCATAGGTTTGCAGCCAGCCTCAGCTACTTAGTGAGGCCTTCTGTGACTTAGTGAGACCCAGTTTCAAAATAAAGAATAAAAAATAGGATTAGGGGTGTACCTTGGAGGTAGAATACCTCTGGGTTCAATCCCCAGTACTGAAAAAAAAAAAAAGTTGTTGACAAATCACCATTATCATTTTAGGATATCTAGAGAAAAAGAACACTATTGATAAGGAAAAAAGTTACTAGAAAGTGAACATTAATTTTAAAAATTTGAACTATTATGGTGCAGAATGCCACAAAGCAAAGATTAGTGTGTGTGTGTGTGTGTGTGTGTGTGTGTGTGTGTGTGTGTGTTACTAGTGATAGAACTCAGGGGCATTCTATCTCTGAGCTATACCCCTAGCCCTATTTTATTTTGAAACAGGATCTTACTGATTTGTGGAGGGCCTTACTAAGCCTCACTCCTGTCTCAACTTCCCAAGTACTGGGATTACAAGCATGTGCCACCATGCTCAACTAAACAGTGATCTTTAACATAGAATTTAATATGAAATTGTAGGCAATTTTTTCCTGAAGAAACATTGCATTTCATGTCAGTGGAGAAAAAAATGGATTTTGTCTATAAAACGTATTGGATTAATTAGTTACCATTTTGGAAAACAAACTTAAAATCTCTATTTTATAAAATAAATTTTTTTAAATCTCTATTTTATGATATACACAAAAACAAATTCCAGCTAGAGTAAGAACTAGTTTTGGGAAGAGGAGAGTCATGGGAATTTAACCCAGGCCACTCTACTGTTGAACTACATGCTCAGCCCTATTTCACTTTTCTCTGTTCTTTTACTTTGGAGTTTTTAGGGGGATGGGCTGAAAAGGTATGGATATTATTAAATTATCTTTCAATTTGTACCAGAAAATAAATAAATCTTATTTCTGGAAATGAAACTTCAGGTGATATATTTCTCTTCTATGATGCTTACATTTTATTTTATTTTATTTTTTCTTTATTTTTTTTTGTGGTACTGGGGATTGAACTCAGGGGCATTCTACCTCCGAGCTATACCCTCAGCCCTATTTTTTCTTCTTTATTTTGAAACCGCGTCTCACTAAGTTACGGAGTGCCTCACTATGTAGCTGAGACTGGCCTCGAACCTGGATCCTCCAGTCTCAGCCTCCCGAATGCTGGGATTACAAGCGTGTGCCACCACGCCTGGCTCTATGATGCTTACATTTTAAAAATAATGAGAATATATCATTTTTGTAAAACTATAACTCATTATTATTATTATTAAGTCTATGGGGTTCTAAATCACTTCCAATTATTTTAATCTGGGGCTTTAGGAGCAAAAATAGAATTTAAGCCAGGTGTGGTGGCACACCTCTATGATCCCAGTCCTCAGGACAAATACTTGAGACAAAAGGATTGCAGGTTTGAGATCAGCCTCAGGGCTGGGGATGTAGCTTAGAGGTAGAATGGCCCTAGGTTCAATTCCAAGTAATACACATACACACACAACATATATATAGCTTTGTAAATTTTGGGGTAAGATATATACAGGCAAATTACTTAACTTCTCTTCATCTCAGATTCCTTATCAGTAAAATAGGGCTAATAATATTACCTACCTCATAAAGTAGTCATGAAGATTAAATGAAATACTTCATATAAAATTGTATATAGTGAGTGCTCAATAAATGTTATTGTAATTATGTTTAGTATACTAAATTTCTCTAAAAGAATCACAACATATATTCTTAAAGGTAAAAATAATACAGCTTTACCATAGTCTGAGCATCTGCACTATTTCTAAACCTATTTTTCACATGAAGAAAGGAAAGAAAGTTGATACTCCAAAGTTTAAAATATGATTGAATCACATTTTATTCTGAATAATATAATAAAGAATATGATATCATCATACCTTATTATTATCTATTATG
>PVLC010026029.1:0-23096 GCA_004027655.1 Graphiurus murinus | reverse complement strand
ATAACCCCTCTCTCTAGCAACCCATCTTCCACTAGCAATCCACAATCTTTCTTCCCAGGACTTCCCCAGCAACCCGGCCAACCTCTTCCCAACCGCTTCTTCTTCCCAACCAATTCCTCCCAGAACTTCCCGACAACTTTCCAGCCCAGCAACTTCCCAACCAGCCTTTCCCCAACAGCGTGCTTTTAGCCGTGCTCTTAGCTGTGCTTTTAGCCGTGCTCTCTTATGCGAAAGATAGAGGCTTTTTATAGCTGCGCCAGGCCTAAGCCACGAGGTGTCTCATATAGCTCTCACCTGGCCGGCCACGAGTCGGGTGTGCTGGTGCATGCGCTCTGGCGTGGCACAGCCCACCTGTAGCTGCTTCTGGCACTTTACCAGGCGCCATCTAGAGGCAAGGTCCAGCTGGCCAGGCTAGGCCCCCGACAGACACCGCTTCAGGGTCTCCCACAAGTGTGTAATAAGTGTCTGTCAAGGCCAAAGTCTCTCTTGAAGACCTGACTCAGGAAGGATATGCCTTCAAGTTCAGCAGGCTGTTGAAAGAATTTCAATTTCTCAGAGGTGGCTGGGACACCAGTTTTGGCCAGAGACTCCTCTCAGTTTCTTGCCATGTGGACCTCCCAAAAATGGAAGTTTGTTTCATAAAAGCCAAAAGAGAAAGAAGTCTGCTGGTAGGATAAAAGTCACTAATTTATTTAACATAGTTGCTAGTCCAAGAGTAGTAGCTCAGCTTGCCTAGTATCAAAAAAAGAAAAAGAATTTAACCACTATGAATTACTGCATAAGTACTGATTTGCCTGCATCTCGCAAAATATTGAACCAGCCATACAACCTTAGAATAAACTGTCCTTGGTCATAGTGTATAATTATGACTACTTACTGCTGAATTATGTATGCTAATATTTTCCTAAGAATTTTTGTATCAATATTTATTGACAATATTGGTGTGTAGTTTTTTGGTACTGTCTTAATCATTTTTATATCAGGGAAATACAAGCTCCATAAGATGAATTGGAAATATTCCCTTCTCATGTAATTTTGGAAGAGTTTAAGGATTGGTATTATTTGTATATAAAATCTCTAGCAAAACTACATGGACCTGACGTCTTCTTTTTTAGTTGATTTTAAATCATGAATTCAATATTTCTTAGGTTCAAATTATATATTTTATACTGAGTGAGTTTTGGTACACTGTGCTTTTTAAATAATTGGTCCATTTTCTCCAGATTGCATATTTACATGTATAGAGTTATTTATAGCATTTATTTATTTATTTGTTTGTTTGTTTGTTTGTTTGTTTTGCAGTACTGGGGATTGAACCCAGGGGCATTGCTACCTCTGAGCTACACCCCCAGTCCTAGTTTTTATTCTTTATTTTGAAACAGGGTCTCACTAAGTTGCGGAGAGCCTCACTAAGTATAGCTGAGGCTGGCTGCGAACCCCGATCCTCCGGTCTCAGCCTCCCAAATGCTGGGATTACAAGTGTGCGCCACCACACCCAGCTTATTCACAGCATTTTTAAAAGGTGTTCTTTGATGGCTGCAGTGTCTATTAGGATATTCCCTATGCCATTCCTGATATCGGTCATTTGATAATTGTTTTTTTCTCACTCCCCCACTCCTTCTTCTCTCCCTTTCTTCCTCCTTTTCTCCTTCCCACTCTTTCTCTCTGCCTGTGTCTCTGTTTTGTTAGAGGTTTTTCAATTTTGTTATTTTTAGACTACCTTTTTGTATAATTGATTTTTTTTTCTGTTGTTTTCCTGTTTTCACATTTCCTGATTTCCCCCTTATTCCTGAATAATATTTTAGGAACTCAGAAGAATTATGGGTTAGTCTTTCTTTCAGCACTTGAGAAAAATGTGCCTCTTCCTTTTGATCTCCATGGTTTCTGATGAGAAATCACTGCCACTCAATATTTCTTTTACTACTTAATTTGTCTACTATGATGTGTGTGTGTGTGTGTGTGTGTGTGTGTGTGTGTGTGTGTGTGTTTAGTTTCCAGAGCTTGAATAGATGATCTTGGCAAGGATTTTCTTGTATTTATCATGTTTGGATTGCCCTTATCTTCTTGAACATGTAGGTTAATATTATTGCCAAATTCGGTAATTTCTTTAAATATGTTTTCAGCTTCATAAATTTTCTCTTCTTCTGTAACAATGATGACACAAATATCAGAACTTTATTGTAATCCCACAGGTCTCTAAAGTTCTGTTCATTTTAAGTCCATTTTTCTCTTTTTTGATAGTATTTTTAAATTTTTTTCTTTTCAAATTTACTGATTGTTTCTGTATCATCACCATTGTGCTGTCAAACTCACCTGGTGATTTTTTTTATTCTGAATATTACATTTTAAGTTTAAAAATTATCCTTGATAGCTTCCATTTGTTTTCCACTAGTCCATTTCACTTGTTTCAAGCATGTTTATAGTTACTTGTTGAAACATTTTTATGATGGTTGCTTTAAAATATTTTGTCAAACAATTCCAGCATCCATGTCCTCTTGATGTTTGCATCTATTGATTTATTTTCTCACTCAGGCTGAGGTTTTCCTAGTTCTTGGGATGATTAGCGGTTGGTTTCATTTGTTTCTTGTGTATTTTGAGTGTGATAGTGTAAAACTCTGTAACTTATTTACATCTTCTGTGTAAGCAAGTCTTCTTTGACTCAGAGTGAAGGATGAGAGGGCACTTCCCACATCCTGCAAAGTAGGGGTGACATCTAGGATATCCTCTCTGCTTACATTGACATTCTCTCTGATGGGAGGAGGATTTCATTGCTCCTGGGCAGGTCGGTGCTCTGGCTGCCCATCTTACCTTGCTGATGCCACAACCACCAGGAGGAGGAGAGTACCCTGTTGCTGCTTCCCAGGAGGCATGCAGTGTCACCATGGCAACATGGTGGGTCTCACCACTATTGTGTAAGAATGAAGATCTCTTGCAACACACCTGCCTTTTGGATGTCACCCTTGGTGGGGATTTTTTGTTAGCGTTGATTGACATTTTCAAGATGCTAGCTTTCTCAGCACCAGTCTGGGATATATAATGTGACACCACCAACAAAAATACCCAAGAAACTCACCTCTCTATTGTTCCTTGGGCCCGAGGTCCCAGGACAGTCTGTCCCCTTCTCTCCACTGCTCAGTCTTTGTTCTTAGGTTTGCCCTGTCTGGAATGCCCAGAACTTTGAACTCTCTCAGAGGGAGGAGTAGGTAGAAGATTGTCAAATCCTTCTTGTCCTGGAACTGCCAAACTCCAAGACACTTTTGATGGATTGATTTTAATTCTCCTCATGGGGTATAATTTCCTGTTTCTTCACATGCCTGGCAATTTTTTATTGAATGCCAAAAAATGCAAATTTTAACATTTTGGATACTTTCATATTCCTATAAATATACTTGAGCTTTTTTTTTTCTTTTCTTGGACATAGTTAATGGAAAACAGTTTGAGCACTTTAAGGCTTATTTTTATGTTTCTTTAGATGGCACACACACAGTGTATGGTCTAAAACTCATTTTCCCTACCACTGGGTCAAGAACCTTCTTAGGACTCTAACAATCTATTAGTCATAAGGCTTTCTACTCTAGCTATCAGGAATAGTTACCATATTGAAAGCTGAGAGGGTTCCCCGCATTTTCCCCTCTAATCTTTCCAGATGGTTCTTTCCCATGCCATGGTTGGTCTCCCCACAGGTACATGATCAGTGATCGGTACTCAACTGAATACCTGATGGTCCCTTCTGGAGGGAGGCCTCTGTGCTTCTCTCTCAGTCGCTCTCTTCTCTTTGGTATCCCACCCCGTGAACTCAGCCTGCCTTCCTTTCCCTAGATTTTCAGTGTCTTGCCAGCTCAAGGAAACCACCAGGTCCTGCTTGGCTTTTTTCTCCTGCACTGTGGCCTGGGCCCTTTTTGTAATTGGGGTTTTCTTACCATTTCTCAGCTTATGACTGTTTTTTTTTTTTTTTTTTTTTGTGTGTGTGTGTGTGTGTGTGTGTGTGGTACTGGGGATTGAACTCAGGGGCATTCTACCTCCGAGCTACACCCCCAGCCCTATTTTTTTTATTCTTTATTTTGAAACCGAGTCTCACTAAGTTGCATAGTACCTCACTAGGTAGCTGAGGCTGGCCGCGAACCCGGATCCTCCGGTCTCAGCCTCCCAAATGCTGGGATTACAAGCGTGCGCCACCATGCCCGGCAGCTTATGACTGTTTTTTATGGCTTTGTGGTCCATTGTCTTGACACTGAATATTCCATATATGTTGTCTTCTTTCTTTTAGGGGTTTCAGGAAGGTAGATGAAGTCAGGGAACAAAGGTATGAGAGGATTTTCAACCCTAGTTACAACATCCTGCTTAAATATTTACAGGGCAGCAGACTTAATGTACTGAGTGTTTGTAGGAGGCCCAAGGGCCCAGCATGTGGAATGATATGTCCTCGTCACTCTTCACACATCTGCATCCCTGTTGGAATGTGTGTCAACTTTCAAGCTGGTGCTTGGGAAGGTAAGAATTCTTAAGACTGACGTATTAACTTTCTGACTATGTACAGAGGAGGGGAAAAAGAATCTCAGTGCATATGTTTCAAGTTGAAGGATATTTTTTCCCAGAGAAGCATATATTATGAGTCTTTCAAGTACAGTCTTTAAGACTGAGCTCAGTTGGATTAGGTTTCAAAGAGATCAATTTATCTATGGGCAGGCATTCCAAAGATGCTCTAAGAAGGATACCAAACTCAAACATACAGCTTCTGACTTTCCACCAAAAAGCAATACAGGGTAAAGGAAGGAGAAAAACATATATTTAGAGAAGGCAGGAGGTAAGAAATAGACAAAAAAAAGACTTGCTAATTTGTTCATATGTTTTGCATGTGTTTATTCACTTATTAATTGAATATCTACTATGGGGGCAACCCTGCATTGCATCCCTCAGATAAGAAGACAAACTTCATATTTTATTACATATTTTTAAGGAAACACATCAAGTGCTGTGTGCATGTATGTTTGCATCACTTTGAACCTCACTATGATGTATAATTACAATGCACAAGTAAAAGTATATAAAAATAAGATACTGGGCATGGTTGTGCATGCCTGTTATCCCAGTACTTGGGAGGTTAAGACAGGAGGGTCTCAGGTTTTAGACTAGCCTCCTCAACTTAGCCAGTCTCTCAGCAACTTAGCAAGACCCTGTTTCCAAATAAAAAAAAATAGGGCTGGGGGTGTAGCTTGGAGATACAATGCCCCTGGGTTCAATTCCCAGCACCACAAGGAAAAAGAAAAAGGAAGCAAATCTCTTCCCTGTTCACTCTAGCATCCTCTACTCTGTGGTCACCAGGACCTAGCCTGAGTCAGCTTCTCCTCCCTACCCTCATGCAGAAACAAGAGTCAATGATGGTCTCAATACTGTCCCCACCCACCCCCTTCCCTAGTGTTCAGCCACAGGTGGGATATGAGCCTCCCAAGGATTTAACAGCTACTCTTGGAGCCTGGCCCTGTGTTACAGTTTCACTATTTTTAAGCCAAGTCTTGGAGGAATAAAGGGATTTTCTGTAAGTGATTATAGATTAAATCTCTTATTCCAACATTAGGAAGTGGAGACTTTGGGAGGTAATTAGGTCATGAGGTTGAAGCACCATGAATGGGATGAGTGCCCCTATATGAGAGGCCCAGAGAGCGGCCTGACCCTCTAGCCAACTGAGGATTTTGGGAGACGACCCTAGCCAGGGAGAGCCCCTGCCAAAACACAAGCCCACTGTCACCCTGACCTTGGACATCCAACTTCCAGAACTGTGAGAGATAAAGATGTCATAAGCTGATGTTATACGCTACCCAATTTTCAGTCATTTTTCATAGTAACCAGAACCAACCAAAACAAGTTATTTGCTTAGATTTTTGTCTGTTCATCTTCTTGCTTGAGTGAGGGTTAGAAGAAGCACTTTGATTCTTGAGCCTCAATTTCTCCATGTAAAGAAGAATAAATCCTGATTAGAGAATTATTGTGGAAATTAGATGCACTAATCCATCTAAAATTCTCAGGAGAAAATGGAAATTCACCATTTGTCCCATTGGGTTTTAGCCATGGAAACATTCTCATGAATACATCATTCTACCTTTCCCCCAAGGAGGGAATTTTCCACACTGACGATGTTCCCCTGACAACAGAGGTAGCAATGAGCTCACATGATAAACTCTTCTTTTCTTCTGGGGAATTGGGAGCTGCAACAGCACACTGTTTATAGAATGCTGCATAATCAGGTACCTCTAACTTTCCAGCAAACTCTAAATCTGTAGAAAAAGGAAGAGAAAGCAAAATTGTCATCTTGCTCAGAGCAGTTGTGCCTCTTCATCGCTTGATTAATTACGTGCAAGTGAAAAATATCACCAGGCCCCTGGGTGACCTACCTGCAGCAGCCCACTTGGGCTCACAATAGAAGCTCTTGGGCAGAGTTCATGGCATTTCACCCCTTTCCATGGCGGTGAAACCCATTCTTGCCTACACTGCTTCTTTAGGCCAAGGGTCTAAGAGTAAAGGTCTCACCATGCCTTGGCCATGGCTAATGTAGTATCCTGAAACATCTAGAAACTTAAATGACTAGGCCATATGTCACTTGTACAGAAAGTAAAGTAATTTGCATGCTTTGCTGTTTGGTATTTCTAGTTCCATCTAGCTGTAGATGAACTTCCCTTGTTGAACCCTTTTTCTGGCCTTAAGTAATCTCATCTCATTTCTTTCTTGCACAGAGAATCACTCCCTCTAGTAGGGGATCTCCTGCCCTCCCAGGGGCAGCAGGAGGCAGGTTCCACTGTCCCCTTTAAGTGTCTCTTGCCCCTGGCTCTGGTCAGAGAGCATTCTCGGTTCTCACAGCTGTGTGCCCTGCATGGGTGGCAGCATGTAGCCAGTCATTCACCCACTTTTGTCTTGTGACCTTTGGGAACACAGGGCTCAGCACAGCCTGATAAAGAGAACACAACTCCAACAAATGATAAACTATTTCCAGTCTCACTTTTAAAAGATAATTAAATGGGAATACTAGGATGAATTATGAAGGGATACAACCTTAGTCTGTTTCTGTTGCTGTAACAAAATACCTGAGTTTGGGTAATTCATAAAGAACAAAAGTTTATTTGGCTCCTGGTTCTGGAATCTGGCACTGGCAGGGCACTGGCCTCTGATGAGGTCTTCCATGCTGGTGACATGGCAAAGGCATTATGAGGTGAGACAGAGCATGATATCCCAGGTTGCTCCTCTTTTTCCTATAAAGCCACTAATTTCATCATTGGGGTCGTGTCTGCATGACCTCATCTAATCTAATTCAAATTAATCCTAAAGGTCTTACCTTGAAACCATGAACATATGAATCTTGGGGATTAAGTTTCCAGCAGATGAATTTCTAGAGCACACCTAATCAATAACAGCAGTTTTAGGAATCTATTAGATAAAGTATGTCCCACAGATTCAGTGCTCAATTCTGTTAGTTCTGCCTTCTCTCTCTTCTGGAGTAAGGGTGTCCTATATTCTACCTGCCTCAGAACTCCAATACTTAGTAGCAAATGTCTCTTTGCTTTGCTATGAATGACCCAGAAGTTATGGACACCTCCTACAGAGACAAGGGAAGTCCATGTCCCCCAGCCTTCATGCCTGCCACAGGCTCCTCCCTCCTTCATAAGACTGGCTGCTCCCTGAGGACAAAGATCTGGGCTGGTGTAACTGTACATTGTGGCATTTTCTGTTGGTTGGATCCTTAAATGAATAAACCAAAGGATGCATGCAATAATATTCAGATGATAAACAAATGGAGAGCTGCGGATTGTGGGTGAGTGAATTATCCTATATGTTGCCTGCCCCTGACACCAGTTCTCATGTTTGATTCTCACCCTCGTACCGCCATCCTGGGCAAACTTTTCACAGGCTACCCTGACTGAGTCTATCAGCACTGTCAGTTCGAGCCTTTGTCTCTGGGACTAAAGAAAGCTTCTCAGAGAGAACCCTTGGCAACAAAAGCAAGCAAAACTGCCTCTTCAATCCTACAATGTTCCCTGCCCTGTGTATACATGTTATAAATAGGAGGATAATAACCAGACACTTTGTTATTAGAACTGTTTCTGGCACCAGCTGGACGAGGCACCAGAAAGCAAGTTTGGTTTCAGTCACTTCAGCCCAGTGACTCACAATGTCTCATGTCTGCCAGGCTCGTGGTTATGAGCCCTCCTGGGGTGGGGAGACACCCCAGGACTTGTTTGAAAAACAAGTCTTTATTACTGCATCTCTGAAGACTCATTCTCAGAAGCTGTATATTTAACAAATTCCTACATGGTTCTGACAACAACCAAATTTGGTCCCTGGTTGACGGCAGACATAGTCCTGCTCTGTTCACATCGCCCAGCACGAAAACTCAAGTTTCTAGAAGGAAGTACCTTCCTGGATGCACACTACAGCCAAGTCAAGTATCCATAACCAAATCCTTTGGGTTGACATGAAGAGCAGGTTAGGATGCCTGGGCTTGGCACATTGTTGACCAGCATACACTGTCAGCTGGTCCCTCTCTCACACTCTCAGCCCCCACAGAGTTGGAGCCTGGCTGCTGTAACAGGTCAGCTGCCTTACCTGCTGGGCTGATCTCTGGTCCTCACCTGTGGCATTCAGCCTGTGCTAGTCAGGGGATAATCTGCTGAAGACTGGACCCTGTATCTATCTGCTAATTTTCTACCACACCAGAGAGCCAATTTCCTCAGTTCCCTTAAATGTGGATATTTCTCTTTGATGATGGTCTTTCCCTAGAGATTTACTATCTCTCCTGCCTCTCCACATCCCAGAGACCCATGGTGCCAGAAATACACCCACAAAGAGAATATTTGTACAAGCCCTGGGGCAGTATCTATAATAAATCACCTCCTTCTGTATCACAATCAGTATGAGGACTATTCTTGGGACTGGGACTTTCACAGCCCTTTGGCTAACTAGACAGTAATCTATTCCACTTGGTGTATGACTGTGGGTAAGTATATGTGCTGCCCTCAAGGAGGCAAGAATGGGTCCAGATACAAGTCAACAAGAACCAGGGCTCAGTGACACACACAAGCCATCAACTTCAAGAAGTCAAGGCTGGGCCAGAGACTGGGCATCATCCATGGGAAGCTGTAAACCAGCAGTGCTGAGGGCCAACACAGACAGAGAGCTGGTGGCTGCAAGATGGCGGAGGGAGGTAGGTATCCTGTGATAAAGACAGAGGAAGCACCTGCATTGAAATTCATTGCAACACTTTGCTGGTGGTGAAGATATATTGGGGACATTCAGGTCCCAGAATGGGCAAGATGCACAGGCAACTCCTGGAAGCCACAGACTGGGATCTTTTAAATTGGCAGGGAATGACAGGGACAAAGAAAGGCAGTTGCAACAAGGCTGGGGGAAGTGCCGGTACAAGAAGAGTGAGGGGAGGGACTCAGCCTAGGGGACACATTTCTTGGGCCAGTCTCTTAATGTAAGAGGGATTGAGGCATGAAGCTGGACCCTTAATACAGGTAATGGAAACAATGAAAAAATCTGAATACAGAACTGGGAGTGAAGCCATTTTTTATTTTGTTTTGCATCAGCAGAGCACATCCTTTTCCATGCTTCTACTTTTAACTTACTTCTGTCAGCCATTCTTATAAGCAATATATGGTTGAGTCTTGCTTTTAAAAGTCCTATTATGCTACAGAGTTTTAGTAACAAAAACAGCATGGTCTTGGCACAGAAACAGACACATAAACTAATTCAGTAGAATAGATGATACAGAAACAAATACACACACTTATAGCCAGTTGACTTTCAACATAGGAACCAAAAAACAGACTGGAGGAAAGACTTTTTAATAAATGGAGCTGAGAAAACTGGATATCTGCATGTAGAAGAACGAAATTAAACCCCAATCTCTTGCCCTGCACAAGTCAGCTCAAGATGTATCAATGACCTAGAAATTGGACCAGAAATTTTGCAATCACTAGAAGAGGACATAGGACCAACATATAATAGGCACTGGTAGAGGCTTCTTCAATAAGACCCCAAAACTCAGGAAATCAAACAAAAAATAAGTAATATTGCATCAAATTGAAAAGATGCTGCGCAGCAAAAGAAATCATCAAGAGTCTGAAGAAAGAGCCTACAGGATGAGGGAAAATCCTTGTCAGCTAGTCCTCTGATAGAGGACTAATATCTAGAATATATAAAGAACTTAAAAACTTAACACTAAAAAATAAAAGGATGGTTAATTGAACTTCAGTTCTATTCATAGACAACCTCAGTCTATTCATAGATACTTCTCAAAAGAAGAAATACAAATGGTCAATAAATAAATGAAAAAATGTTCAACATCATTAGCAATCACAAAATGCAAATCAAAACTACACTGAGATTCCATCTAACTCCAGTTAGAATGGCAATCATCAAGAATACAAACAATAATAAATGCCGGC
The DNA here is from genome assembly GCA_004027655.1 of Graphiurus murinus. Lineage (NCBI taxonomy): Eukaryota > Metazoa > Chordata > Mammalia > Rodentia > Gliridae > Graphiurus > Graphiurus murinus. Next base: position 12,657 of record PVLC010026029.1, on the reverse strand, counting down.
AAGGATGTGGGGAAATAGGAACCTTTATATACCGATTGCAAATTAGTACATGTATTATGGAGATCAGTATAGAGGTTTCTTAGAAAACTGGGAATGGAGCCACCCTATGACCTAGCTATACCACTCTTGGGGATCTTTCCAAAGGAATTGAAGTCAGATTACTATAGAGATATATTCACTTCCATGTTTATAGCAGCACAATTCACATTAGCCAAACTATGGAACCAGTCTAGGTGTCAATCAACAGACGAATGGATAACAAAAATGTGGTATCTACACACAGTGGAATATAACTCAGCCATAAAAAACAACAAAATTATGTTATTTGTGGGGAAATGGATGGAATTAGAGAATATTATGCTAAAGTGAGATCAGCCTGTCTCAGAAAATTAAGAATCAAATGTCTTCTCTCATATGTGGAAGTTAGAAAGAAAATAAGTGACAAAAAGGGACTTTAGGTAGTTGAGGAGAGTGATCAGTAGAATAATGGAAAGGGGTAGGAGGAGGAGGAGAAAAGGGGAAAAGGAAGAACTGATGAGTAAAACAGTTCAAAGTATTCTATGCCATGTATGGAGATATTACTACCAATCTCCCTATTACGTAGGAGGGAGGGAGCCTGAAGAGGAACACCCAGACCTGTGTGCATTTTTGCTCGAATGACTTTGAACTTCACTATGATGTATAATTACAAAGCACCAAAAAAGTATTAAAAATATACAATTTGACAAGTTGGGATGCTTAGCCATTTCTATTTTATGTAACTGCTGGTATGTTTTACCTTATGATTCCATATTGTCCTGTTTATTGGAGCATTAGCTATAACTTGTTGTTGTTTTACTTTAATGATTGCTTTGGGGATTATGGTATAGATCTTAATTTATCACACTCTACCTATTACCTCTAGTGATATTATTAGTTTTCCTGTGTTGTAATAAAAGTGCATTTTTGTTTCTTCCAGCTGGATTTGGTTGTTTTGTAATGTATTTTACTTTTAGGGGTTATTAACCACAAAATTCATTTTTGTGTAAATGGTCAGTTACCATTTAAAAAGATTTAAATAACAAGAAAGGAATATCATACATTTACCACTTCCAGTGCCCTGAATGCTTTTGTGTAGACCCCATGCTATCATCCAGTACACTCTTCTTTCTTCCTGACTTACTTGAACATTTCTTGTACAGAGTATCTTTTGGAAATGGATTCTCTTCTGTCTGAAGAAAATCTTTATTTCACCTTTGAAAGCTACTTTTGCTGGGTATATAATTGTATGTCAATGTCAACATGATTTACATTATGATGTGAGATGATAATGCACCAAATAAAAGAACATTAAAAATATATTGCTTCACTATCTTCTTGACTGCATTGCTTCCAGTGAGAATTAGGCCATAATCCCTGTCTTAGTCCAGGCATACTGCTACAACAAAATACTCAACACTGTGTAATTTATAAAGCATAGAAATATATTTCCTAATGTTCTAGAGGACAGGAAGTCCAAGACTGAGGGGCCATGCCATAACTCAGTGTCTCAGGAGGGTTGCTCTCTGCTTTCCAGATGGTGCCTAGCTTCTGTGTTCTCACATGGCAGAAGGGTGAATGCTGAGTTGTCCATGAAAGAAGGCAAAAAGGCCTTATCTCATTCTTCCTAGCCTTTTATAAGGCACTAATCCATCCATGACAGTGGACCTCTAATGAATTCATCATTTCTTCAAAGTCCTGTTTCAATACCACAGTAATGGGACTGAATTTCAACATGAATTTTGAAGAAAGACATGTTCAAATTATAGCAATCCTAATTTTTTCTCTGTAAACATCTTTTTTCTCCGATTGTCAAGTTTTTTATTTATCACTTATTATGAACAACCTAATTATGATGTGCCTTTATTCATTTACTTTTCATATATTTGAAGTTTATTGGTTTATAGATTTCATCAAATTTGGAAGATTTTTTAGCTATTCTCAAATATTTTTATTCTTTCCTTTCTCCCCATCACACACTTTCTCTTCTTCAGTAGTTCCACTTCTGTTTGTGACAGACTGCTTGAAGTTGTCACTAAGATCACTGACACCTCTTATTTCTCAATTCTTCATTTTTCAGAGTGTCTATTACTATTTCTTCAAGTTCAACAATCTTTTTTTCTGTCATATTTAATGCTACTAACCTAGTCCAGCATGTTTTTAATCACAAAAGTTATTATTTAAAACACTACATGTTCATTTGGATATATGTAACATATATGTAATATATGTCTTTATCCTTTTAAACATATGAAATACAATTATAGTAAGTTTTGTAAACTTGTCTGTTAATTCTAATATCCATGTCCATTCTGGTGGTGGGTCAATTGTTTGGTGTGTTTGTGTGTATGTGTGTGTGTGTGTGTGTGTGTGTGTGTGTGTGTGTGTGTGTGTGTGCTTTACTGGAGATTGACCTTGAACCCAGGGGCATTCTACCTCCAAGTTACACCCCCAGCCCTATTTTATCTTTTGATTTTGAGACAAGGTCTTACTAGGTTGCTGAGTGTCTTGCTATGCTGCTGAGGCTCTCCTCAAGCCTGAGATTCTCCTGTCTCAGCCTCCCATGTACTGGGATTACAAATGCTCGCTACCATGCCCAACACTTTTTAAATCTTTATTATTGGGGTGTATGTGTGTGTATAGTTACTTGGATACAGTTTTATCCTTTCTGGTTTGCTTGTAAGACTTCTTAGGCAAAAACAGAGCAGCACTCTGTTGAGGGATAATTATTCCCCACTGCTAAGATGCCACCTTTCCAAGGACTCTATTCAATGCCCCATGAATTCTGACTTCTCCAGTTTGGTAGAAGAAAACAGGCACTATGTGATTTTGTCACTGTGTCCTCTAATCTTTAAGGGCAGTCCTTTCATTTTTCTTCACTAACTCCTTCACATAAATGTGTGGATGGTCTCTTGCTGATCTCTCCCCAGATATGGTTCTCTGAACATCTCTTTCCTATTTGGTATTCTAGCTTATGATCGCTAGCTATCTTTGTCTCCCTGGGCTCAAAGTTCTGTTTGCTGAACCCAGAGAGATATCTCTGTCCTGCCTCAGTTTCTCCTTTTCCCCAACACCTGGAAATCCTCTGAAGGCAGTAAACTGGGGGAATCACAGAGTTCATCTCATTTGTTTTACATTTGCAAGGGATTTTGTCCTCTTTTCTTAAGGCCCATGTATTAAACACTATTACTTCATATATTTGGTCCATTTGTTGTTGTTTCTAATGAGAGGATAAATATGGGTCCTGTTTCTCTATCTTGGCTGGAAGCAGAAATTTCAAAGTTTCACTTCTACATTGTAATTCTTGGTATGTTTACATCCAGATCAGCTCTACTCAAGTTTATATTCTGAATACAAATAGCAGCAGAGACCTTCATTCGCTTAGCATCTATTGTGTGATAGGTGTGGGTGTATTCTTCCTAATTCTTAAAGACAGCTCTGTGATGCAAATATTTTTATCCTTGCTTTACTGATGAGAAAACAGGGCCTGCAAGGTTAAGCAACATGTCAGCCATAGAAGTTAAGCGGAGTCTTGCCTGGATTACTGTAAATTTTAAGCCAGGTCCCCTCTTCTATGCCAAATAACTGAGTTGGGAGCAAACTTCTTTCTGAACATGTGTCTGGTGATATAGTGCATAAGCTTTAAAACAAATTGCCAGTAGTGCCCAAGTGGCTCCTATAGGGGAATGTCCAGTATGGTCAGGAAGCCCTTCCCAGTCACATCCTTGGTAGTGGTGCAGACTAGCTAGCATAACCAAGGCAAAAATCAAATAGTGTAGAGTTCTCAGGATGCTTTGGTGCTATTAAGAGCACAGTCAGCTCAATCTGGTTTCAATCACAAATGACTTGTTTGCCTCCTTAATGAAGGGGGCTGAAAGGGTACAGGTGCAGCTCAGTCAGGTCTTGGACTCCAGGCTCTACAGCTTTCTCACCTGTCCATGCCTCTGTGTGTCAGAAGCATCCTCAGGTAGGCTGTCCCTGGGTTGCAGAGTGGCTGTCCACAACCATGAAGCTCAAGGCAGGCTTCCTCATCCTCATTTAGGGAGGGAAAGGGTGGCCTCCTCCTGCACATGCCAGACAGAGGCCTTGGCTTCTTTTGATTGGACCAACAGAACCAAGCCTGGGCCTGAGTAATGTCACAACACCAACTGGTCTGGACACTGAACCAGCCCTGGTGGCCACAGGGGTCAGTTGTACTGGGTGGCTTGTGCCAACTGGATGAAAATCCACACAGCTGCCCGGATTCCTCCAATATTGGCTGCTGCACTAGTAGGTGAAGTGTGTCCAGGGAAACCGTGGAAGTTTCTAAGAAGAGGGCAGTGGGGGGCTGGGGGGTTAGAAGTACCAGTCCACTAGCTTGAAATTATTACATGATTTTTTAAATGTTTTTTATTGGTGCATTGTAGTTATACATCATACTGAGGTTGAAAGTGATTTATTCATACATGCACACAGTACTGGTGAGTTTCCCTCTAGATCCCACCCCTTTCCCCCATTCCTGTACATGTTAGTGAGATTGGTAATGACACCTTTATATAAGGACATAGCATCATTTGAATTGTTTTCTTTATCTATTATCCTCCCCCGCTCCCGCTCTACCACTCCTCCCATCCCCTCCATTATTCTGTTGGTCTCTCTCTTCGTTTATCTGAAGTCCCTATTGCTTCCTATTATCTCCCTAGCTTCCCCACATATGAGAGAAAACTGTTAAAGTTATTGTTATAGATTGAATGTTTATGATCTCTAAAAATTCAGAAATTCCAATCTCCAATGTTATGGTTTTAGAAGGTGAGGCCTTTAGGAATGATTAGATCATAGGGAAGGAGCCCTCATCATGAGCTTAGTGTTCTTGTAAGAAGAGACTTAATAGTTGACTTCCTTTCTTTGTGTTTTTTGCCTTGTGAAGATACAATGAGAGTAGCCATCTGCAAGCCTTCTCCAACCCCAGAACTACTGGTGCCTTGATCTTAGATTTCCACTTCCAGAACTACAAGAAAAGAAAAACTACTTCCTACAGTCTTATGCTGCAGCAACCTGGACTCACTAACACAGTTTGCAGTCCATCCTCCATATCTGCAGATTCAACTGACCATGAGTCAAAAGTATTAGGGGGAAAAAGACATGTTTGTACTGAACAAGTACAGATTTTTTTAAATTATTCTCTCTATATATAACACTTACATTTTATTAGGTATCTCAAGTAATCTGATTTAAAGTATACAGGAGGATGTGTATAGTTTCTATAAAAATACCACCCAATTTTACCTAAGGAAGTTGAGCATCCTCAGATTTGGGTATTCTTGAGGAGTCTTGGTACCAGTTTCCCAAAGATACAGAGGATGACAGTCCTAGGGTGATATATCATAAAGTCAAAGGCACCTTGGACTGGCCTCAATTTAATATAGATAAAGGACAATAAAGGGCAGAAGATAATTTGAAAGTGCGCAGATACATGTTTAAAGATATGAGGCTGTTTAAAGAAACCAAGAAAGCAAATAACCCAATCAAAAAATGGGCAAAGGATCTAAATAGACACTTCACAAAAGAAGAAGTACAAATTGCCAATAAATGTATGAGGAAATGTTCCACATCATTGGCAATCAGAGAGATGCAAATCAAAACTACCCTGAGATTACACCTAACTCCAATCAGAACGGCAATCATAAAAATCATGAACAACAACAACTGCTGGCAAGGGTGTAGAGAAGTGGGAACCCTAATACATTGTTGGTGGGATTGCAAACTTGTGTAACCACTGTGGAAAACAGTATGGAGGATCCTCATACGAATGGGAATGAACCTACCATATGACCCAGCAATACCACTTCTGGGTATCTACCCAAAAGAACAGAAACCAAACTATCAGACCAACGCATGTGTATCTATGTTTATAGCTGCACAATTCACAATAGCCAAACTATGGAAGCAGCCAAGATGTCCATAGACAGATGAATGGATTACAAAACTATGGGATATGTACACCATGGAATTTTACTCAGCCATAAAGAAGAACAAAATCATGTTATTTGCAGGGAAATGGATGCAACTGGAAAACATTATGTTAAGTGAGATTAGCCAGTCACAAAGAGTAAAGAAGGATATGTTCTCCCTAATATATGGATATTAGGGAGAAGATGGGGCATAAAAGGGTCTCCAGATGAAAAAGGAGAGACCCTCAATAAGCAAAGAAGTTGATTTAACCAAAGGGGATGGACGGGGTGGGGGGACATCTTAAGGCACATGATGTACTTACACAGTTATATCAAGGTCACTCACTGAACTGAACTTGAGAGGGAGGGAGGGCGAGGGAACGGGGTGGGAATTGGGGAAGGGGTCAAATGAGAAATGTGTGCACATATGTCGTTATCAATTTGTACCTAACAAAGATGTATGCTTACAATGCACGAATTATTACAATAAAAAAGAAAAATAAACTAAATACCTATTTAAAGATACTTCTCTTACATTGCATCCTCAGAACTTATACAGAATATTTTAAAGTTGTGTAACTGAGCAGATGATAGGATGAAGGCCAGGGGAATCCTGGAATGATGATGAGTGCTTATCACCATCACATTGAAGCAGCATTGACTTAAGAAATTGGTTGTTCAATGTCTGTCTCGTGGAGGGATTACACATCTCTTGATCACATCCACATCCCTAGCTCTGAACACAATGCTTGTTTCAGTCTGAGATCAATAAATATTTGTCATATGCGTGAAGGAATATGCCAGAGAACAACCACAAACATCCAGTTAGTGTCCTATCTAGATGTGCTGGGGCCAATGGGGAGGACCCTCAGACCCACGCAGTTTACATTCAGTAAACTCTATTCTGTATGCATCATCTCATGCAGCCTTCCTAAGGAGAAAAACCATTCTTAAAAAAAGTCAGAAGGAATGTGGGAGGGAGGTGAACAGGTCTTTATAGAGAACCAAGAACACCAAACACTTGTTCTTGCATGGCATTCTCTGGAAGACTTGTCTCTTCCTTGCCTGGACACTGACTATGTCTTGGGCATGCCATTTCCCAAAAATTAAGCTCTGAATTATTTTCTTCCAAGGGCTTGAAGAAGCCCTACCCTAAGTGGGTTGGATTGACTCTCCTGTGCCCATTCTCTCTGAGCCCTTGATACCATTCCAAATCTTCACTGTTGAATTTCATTTTTGCGAAGGCCATGTAACTTATGTGTATGGGAGTGATCTGGTTCCAAGGCCAAGGCTAACTCCACCATGAAGCAAAGTGTTCTGTACTGCAAACAATGGGTTTCTCATTTATCTGCCTTCTGATTTTGGATTTTCTTATATCAGGTTTTGAGAAAGTAGATCTATTTCTAATAAGGCATGTTTATTGTGTACTTTCTTAAAGAGTTGAGGATGTTTTAGGACCTGCGTATCTTTCTGGAGGAGATCCAGAAGGATTCCTTTTTTGGGCTTCTCTGCTGACCCCCAGAGGCTGCCCTCAGGCCCCCAGATGGACAGGTTCAGAGAGCAAGAGCATGTTGGGAAGGGGAAGCAAAGCTTTGTGTCATGAGTGTGGGAAGAAACACTAGAAATTGCTTCCTCAGCATATATTCCCTCCCTGGCTCCTACAGAACCATTTAAACTGGGTGAAAAATTAAAAAGTTGTAACTTAGCTGGGCATGATGGCACACAACTGCAGTCGTAGTACTTAGGAGGCTGATACTGGAGGGTCACAGGTTCAAGGCCAGACTCAGCAACTTAGCAAGACAGTATTTTAAAATAAAAAATAAAATAGGGCTGTGGGGTGTATCTTGGAGGTAGACTGCTCCTCAGTTCAATCCCCAGTGCCCCCCCTCAAATTAATTCACATCTCAAAAGCCACCTAGGAAGCCAAGCCAGACTCAAGGTACCTCCTGGACTCTTGGGCCTTGTCAGACCACATAGCCAGTCCACCTGCAGAGGCAGATAGCAAACAGGTGGCCTCCTCCCCAGCCCCTCAGTACACGTTCACAGTGTGTGTTAGTTTAGGTTGGATCAATATCTTCTTGTCTTGGTCATGCTTTTCTAGGAGCAGACTTCATAAGAGATTGGAAGGAAGTAAGAAATCCAATGTTAATTGGGAGTTCATTGGGAATATGTTTACTGACAACAGTTGATTGGGTCCTTACCACCGTGTAGAATGACAATGGTCGACCTCATTTTGGGGAAAGGATAGACACAGGAAGGTCAGGTGAGAGCTAGGTGCTGGCAGAGGGAAAGGGAGAGGACTTCCCACAGGCATCTCCAATGTGGAACCAGCTCGCCCCTCCACAGGGGCCTCCTGCCCTCTTGATCTATCTTTCCTGGAAAGTCTGAGCCTAGGGATTAAGCTTTTTCTCCACAAAGAACCTAGAGAGGTTGTGACCAATCATTCCAGTTGTCTATTATTCTTTCAACTTAGTGAAAAGTGAGAATAAAGGAAGAAGGAAAGAAAATATTTGGGGAGGAGCAAGGGACAGACCAGACCTCAGATGAACTAATGTAGGAGACATGACAGGGGGCTCCTAGTCACTACTGTCCACTCTTTTTTTTTTTTTTTTTTTTTTTTTTTGCGGTACTGGGGATTGAACTCGGGGCATTCTACCTTCGAGCTATACTCCCAGCCCTATTTTTTATTCTTTATTTTGAAACAGGGTCTCACTAAGTTGCAGAAGGGGCCTCACTAGGTAGCTGAAGCTGGCTGCAAACCCGGATCCTCTGTTCTCAGCTTCCCGAATGCTGGGATTACAAGCGTGCGCCACCATGCCCGGCTTTACTCTCCACTCTTTATAGAAACATGGGCACTTAGTGCTGATCATGGAGTCAGTGCTGAGCAGAGAGAACTCTGGGTACCACTTCCTCCTCATGGGCTCTGGTAGCTTGCCCTTAACCATTTAGAAGCTGGTTTACTGTGTTTCTGGGTGCCTCTGAGTACCCAGAGTATGGAATGCTGGAAGTGACTGCAGTCACTCAGGCTTTGTAAGCATCTTATTTATAGAACAGGAGTGGAAATAAGACAAGTGTAAACCCCAAATAGAAATCCTTCTAGATTCATCTATGTGAAGCAACTCATCAAACCTGGGAGGCAACGGCCAAGTTGCATTTCCCTTTCTGCCTCATGGTATGTCTGTGTGAGCCATTTATGAATGTCTGTTTCATTTTCCTGACTGAATAGGACAGGATATGATTGCACCACTGGTTCTGTGTCTATTATGGGATGTGTCTTGGAGCTTCAACCTCCTCCTTGACCTCTTGGAAGAGATGGAATCAGCTACAGCGACAGTGCCTTGCTCAGGCTTGGAAAACTTTGCTCTTCATTCTTGGTTTTCTTGCTAGCTACTTCAATCCAATTCAAGTCAACAAACACATTTGGAGCTATGTGGAAAGGCTACATGACAAATAAGATAAGGTTGCCATCCTTGTGTTGATCAAAAGCAGCTGGGGAGGAAGAAAGATGGCTTGACCACAGCTTGCAGCAGGGGTGGTATGTGAGAGCATCGAGGGCAGAGAAACAGCTCACCTGGCACTAGGCAGGCTTCCTGGAGGAGGTGGCACAGAAAGTGCTTGGGACTTTAAGTCAAAGGCAATGAAAAATACATAAGAGACATCATTCTCTGTATTATATATGAAAGTCACAGCAAAGGGGAGCTATGGAAGTTCAAGGTATATTAAAGCAACAAGAATGTCTGAGGCATGCTGCTAAGCTAGGTTCAAGCTTTTGTTTTTTTATTTTGTTTCGGTATTGGGGATTGAACCCAGGTGCATTCTACCTCCAAGCTATACCCCACCCTTTTATTTTTCATTTTGAAATAGGGTCGCACTAAGTTGCTGAAGGTCTTGCTAAGTAGCTGAAGCTGGCCTCCAACCTGTGATCCTCCTGTCTCAGCCTCCCAAGTGCTGGTATTATAGGCATGTACCACTGTGCCTGTGTAGGTCTATATTTTCAATCTTCAATGAGAACCAATTGAGATGCTGCTATAAACATAATGGCTCAGGCTCCCCTGACAGATATTTTGGTCTAAGCAAAGTCAATTGTGAATCTGTTTTTCTAACAAAATGCCCAAGGGATCACTGGGCAGTATAGGGAAGCATGGACTTTGACAAACAGTGAAGTTGGGGGTCTGAAGGGAGAAGAGAGATGATGGGGAGTGGAAAGTGGGGCCAGTACTGTGAAGACTGGGGTACTATCTGGTGGAATGGAACACTATTCCTCATGTAATTAGAGAATTGGTGCTTTAGCTTAGATGGCAGGTAGTAAGAGCCTTGGTGGGGCTCTATCACTGAGGGTAAAAAGCAAGGATGATGCTAGCAATAGTGCAGAGGTGAGAAGACTTTAATTCTGGACCCTCAAGATCTGAAATCAGCCCTGCCACACAGCAAGACCGTCTAGCATTCAGAGAGAATGTGAACAGGCTGGTGCTTCTGTGCTCCCCAGAACCCATCTACTTTTTTTCTGTTATTTCGAGATTTTCAGATGCATAGCTCATGTTTGAAGGCATGGCTAGATATTCCCTCAGCCTGTCCCCTGGCAACCAAGTGTTGACCCAGCCACAGTCCTGCCTGTATCTCTGGATTTTGTGGGAGTGATGCAAGTCGGGAAAGGCTGGGAAGTTTCTCGAGGCAGCTGTGATATGGAGAAACCATACAATGCTGTGGGGTGGGGAAGAGAGGACCAGTCATGTTCACACAGTTCCTGGCACTGACAGCAAGTGTTCAGGGACTATGGATTCTGAGTTGTGACCTACTCTAGTCCACTGCCTGCCAGCCCACCTAATTTCCAGCTTCTCTTACAAGTAGGATGGGTCTCCATCCTCCCCAGTGATTTTGTGGGCAGCCATCCAATAGCTTTTTTTCTTCTTATTCTTAATTGAGTACAGTCAGACATATACTGTTGCTCATTGGAACTAAGAACTACTGACTAATGCAGAATATGAATGAGAAAAATGCATTATTCATAAATTCATATTATAAATGGTGGGCTATTTTCTGTAGGCTAAAGGAATGTTAAGCTTCTGAATCTTAGACATTTAAAATGAGAGTGATTTATTTAATTGTAAAAAGGGGAAGTTTTGGAAGAGTTACTTAGGGCAGTTGACAAAAAAAGATGTGCTAAGTCTGAGGAACCCCTAGGATAACCATTCAGACAAGATGGAAAAACTGATAAATTAATCAGGATTGATTAGGCTGTCCTGTAATAACAAATAAGTCTCAATGTCAAGGTACAAAGAAAAATTTTCCCCAGCCCATGGAAGCAAGGGGGCATAAAGTATCAGAAACACTGGGCCTTGTGCCCCCAGTGAGGGGAAGCAGAATGGCCCATTCTCCAAGTGAGAGTTACGCCAGATAACCTCCCCCTAATGGCACACAGCATGAACAGAGGAGAAAGAGTCAATACACAGTGGAGACACCTGGCGAGTGCTGGTTCAGCCAGGGGGTGATGCTGGCATGGACGGTGGCAAGTCACATGGACTCAACACTATGCATGAAATATGGCATTCCCACCCTAAAACATCCAACAGTCTAATCCTGAGAAAATTACCAGGTAAGTCCCAAGTGAAGGAATTTCTACAAAACACCTGACCAGACTTCTCAGAAATAAAGTTCATTCAAAAATAAAGAAAAATACTTTTGGGATGAGAAACCTAATACCCGCCCTCTTAGCAAATTTCTAAGTATACAATTCAATAGTGTGAACAATGGGCAGATGTACTGCTATACAGATCTCTATGATTTATTCATCTTGCATAACTGAAACATTACACCTTTTCTTACTTGCCTTTCCCTCTCCCTCCAGACCCTGACAACCACCACTAAAAATAATAATAATAATGGTAACAAAGAGGGAAACCTCCAGAAGTGATGGATGTATTTATGGCATAGACTGTGGTTATGGTTTTACAGCTGTGTACTTAACTCTAAATTCATCAAGTTGTAAACATTACTGTAAGCAAATAAATCCCCCTTCCTCTAAATTGTGGTCATCAGGTGTCTGGGGTCTCAGCAGTGAGAATGTTGATGGAAACATAGAGTAAACCCCGATGTGGACAATGTTTTCTTGATATGACCCCCAAAGCACAGGCAACAGAAGCAAAAGTAGGGAAGCAAGATTATATCAAAGTTAAAAGCTTCTGCACAGAAAAAGAGGCAACCAGCTAAGTGAAAAGGTATCCTACAAAATGGCAGAAAATATTTACAAAGCAAAAACTCCTAATGGATTAATATTCCAAATATAACTCATGCAACTTAATAACAAAATAAATAATCTGATTTTAAATGGGAAAAGGACCTGAATAAGTAGTTCTCAAAAAAAGGCATACAAATGGCCAACAAGTGTGTGGAAAGGTGGTCAACATCACTAGTCATCAGAGAAATAAAAGTAAAAACCACGATGAGACATCAATTCACACCTCTCAGAATGGCCATTATTAAAGAGACTAAAGAAAGCCGGGCGTGGTGGCTCACGCTTGTAATCCCAGCATTCGGGAGGCTGAGACTGGAGGATCCGGGTTCGCGGCCAGCCTCAGCTACCTAGTGAGGCACTCCGCAACTTAGTGAGACTCGGTTTCAAAATAAAGAATAAAAAAAAATAGGGCTGGGGGTGTAGCTCGGAGGTAGAATGCCCCTGAGTTCAATCCCCAGTACCGCAAAAAAAAAAAAA
>PVLC010026028.1:0-23100 GCA_004027655.1 Graphiurus murinus | reverse complement strand
CTTTAAAAGTATCAAACTAAAGTACTTTTCCCTTATAATGGAAAGCTTCAATTACAAGGGATGTATAATTCCACATATGATTGACACATTTACCACAGTTACTAAATTACTAAAGAAAATGAGCTGCACGTGTTCCCTCTTGACGCACATAAATTTGAATCCCAAAAGGAAAATTTGAGTTGGTAAAGACTCTCTTCTCAACTGTGTATTTAGAAGGAGAGAATGTCATGGATGACTAGCTGGGGGGGTGGTGCGGGGGAGATGTTATTTACTCCTCTGTGTTTGCATGTACATTTGCATTCGATGTTAGCACACCTGCCATGCCATAGTAGGATGGGTGGCTCCCACTGCAAGATTGTTTACCTTCTGCTCCTTGGAGCATATTTGTTTAAACTTCCTCTTAAAATGGAGTCTTCAAACTACATATATATATATATATATATATATATATATATATATATATATATATATATGAATGAGCTGGATTTGAAGAAAGCCATAAAATTGATTCAATTTTAAACGATTTAGCGAATTATAGAAAATTGTGGTTTCAAGTCCAAACAAGAAAGGATATGTTACCAGCAGAGGACTAAATACTCACTTACAGGCAACATCCCTATCTGGACATATTTTAAAAGGACAACTCTAACAACCTACCAGCCATAATGAAAATTGAATATACCTAATTCCTGAATTTTTTTAGTTGACAGCATCCAATTATGTCCTGTGTAATGCCCTGGTAACCTTTCACTCCCTCCTCTTGCTACATTCTCCATCTCCTGGCAAAATGACTCCTCCATCCCGGACTCTACAGGATCTATAGCAGTCTCCATCCCCAGGAAGAAGACAACAGACTAACTGAATCCATCCCAGTAAATAGCTATCCTAACAGGAAGGCAGAAATACTAAATGGGCCTAGAGACCTAGAGTCACCATCATAACTGGAACTGCCTATATTACTTTTGTTCCTATCACCGTTGTAGTAATTTTGGTGTAGGAAAACACTGCTTTAAATTAAGCAGAGAAGAACAAATCCTCAATAATCATATAATCCTACCTCTTAGCAGGTAAACAAACAACATTTATTTAAATCAAACATTTAAAACCAACATTGATGCTTCCAGCAAGATGCATCCTGATTTGATGGATTCAATCAACACTTTTAGGGCTCAAACCTCTACTAACTAAAATTCCTGTTTTCATAAAAGATTGTTTGCAGGGTAGATGTTGGACATTAACAAGATGTAAGAACTAATAAATAAAAAAGGGAAAAAAGGGAAAGCTTTTCTTTCTAGTAGTAAAACATAGATCTATATTTTGACTCTTACATATAAAAAAGGCTTAAGGAGAATAAATTTTCCCAGAAAGTGTTTACTGAATACTGATGTTTGCAGAGAAATGATGTAGTCAATGAAGAATATCTTAACAATGACTTATCTTTCAAATACCACAAAATTCCACCTCATCTCCAGAATATAATGTTTAATTACATTCCGCTAAGCCCATATTCCAACTCTGCAAAACACTTACATCTTTTTTAATAACATTAAAAAATCATGAATAAAGAGGCATTTAGTAATCAAACAATCTGAAAAGCTCTCATGTTCTTTTTTTCCTTTCCTTTCAGCACAGTTTTTTTTCAAGTAAAGCTAAATTATTTAAGATTTTTCATTTCTATAAAACACTCTGTAAGAACTCCACATACATAGAACTGTGTATCAATAAAAATTTTCTTAAGTAACTTTATTAATACATATTAATGCAAATATTATTAATCACTGCAAATAAAATCTGTTTGTGTTTCATATGTGCAGCTAATGATTTGTGTGTCCTTTTCTTAAATTATGGCCTAATCAACTTGATGGGATATTATGTTGTCATTAAAATATTAAAGAAATTTTTATTACAGTAAGTTACAATGTTTGATATAACAATACATGAATAAAAGCTTAAAATTTGATTATACCTTCAGAATTCCTTAATTAAAAATTTAATGTAAACCTATATTTAATATTAGAAGCAGAAACAAAAGTGTTGAGATTGTGGAGGTTTACATTATTTTAATGTTTATTTTCTTCACATTAAAGATTTTTAAAAAATCTGAATTATACATCTCTACTTATTGACAAACCAATGATTATAGACTCATGATAAAGAAAAAGTAGACATATTGTCTCAGATTGGTATATTTCTTTGAATTTTCAACTCAGCATATAAACATGAATGAATATAATAGATTTCTTCTTCAAAGCCAACTATTAGTTAAAAGAACCATCTGTAATTTCTGCTTTCAGGAAGCAGTTCTCCCTCCCCCTCACACATTTACTGGGCTCCATCTAACTTCAATTCTCTTCCCCACAACAGATTGCACCAAGGTCCCCACATGCAATGGTCATTTTACAGGATGTGGCTTACTTAATTTCTTAGCTGGGGTCACCACAGTCAACCACTCCTCCCTTGAAACCTAATTTTCCTTGTCTCCCAAGACATGTCTTTGTCCTTTAATTTCTACAGTTGTTCATTCCCTGTCTATGCGGCCTTATAACCCTCTACTCAGTTATTATCTACTCAAAAACATCCAGAATTATTTCTAGCTGTTCTCCTTTTCTTACTTGATATTCACTCATTTCTGTTGAAAGCTTTCATTACCCCTATAGACAGGAAACTCAAAAATGCATGTCTCTAAATCTTACTATTTCAAAAAGCTTCAAGAAATTATATTAACTTTCTACCTAACATCTAACTCAGATGTCTCAAAGGCCACATTCATCATAAATGAATCTACAACACTTCCTTCCTCTCGAAAACTATATCCACTTCCAGGGTCCCTTTTCTCAGTAAAAAGTACCACCATTGATTATAAGTGAGACATAAAAAGGTCTTCAATGCTCCTAATTTTCTCTAATCTCAAGAATTGTACTTGCTAAATATCATTCATATACATCAATTTTTCTCTATCTCCAACAACATTCCAGGTCAAATTATCATTATCTTTGCATCACTTAACTCACCCCGCACTTTCCCATCTGTCTCTTCAAACTATAAGGAGGCTTTTTAAAAATCATAAATATAATTGCATCCAGAACTCTCTCCTTTTGTCTTCACCTTCATTAGTGAACTCCCATTAGTCTTTTATAAAGATTAAACTCTTTAACTTCATACTAGCTCTTCATTCTTTTCTCTCACAACCCCATCACATTATTCTCTCTCCATTCTGTGCACATTGGATATTTCTCAATCTCTCATAGTTTCTGTGCTCCACATCACCAACTTGAGTATATTGATTTCCCTGCTTTCAACAATCATCCTTGCCTTCCCTACCTGATTATCTTGTATTCCTTTTGCAGTTCTTAGCTAAAGAGGTTCATCCCCTGAAAAACCTTCTTGTCCTCCCAAACTGAGTAAGTGCCCACCTCCCACCCCCACCTCTTAAAAGATTTGCATGCAAATCTTTTAAGAGATTTTTATACTTATTGGCATCAATGTTTGAATTTTTTTGTCAGTAAGCTATATGAAAGCAAGAAGCTATTTTTTGTTGTTGTTGTTGATAATCACAATGTCAGCTATTAGCCCAAGAAAATGTATGTGAGAAAATGATTAATTGTGAGTAAATATTTCATTTTCCACTTGAAGTAGTAACCTGATTGGAATTGAATAATTTGTCCAAAGGACTTATGTACTGGGCCTTTCTCCAGTGAGGCTGTGGAATAGGCAGAGATTATTAATATACTTGCTCTCTTCTTTTTTTTTTTTTTTTTTTTTTTTTTTGTTCCACAATCCAACTTCCAGTAATTCCTCTCACCCTTGGAGACTCAATATTTTTTAGTATGGCCTCAGTTATGTCTATGCTTTCTGATTAACACCACACGCAGCATATTTTGTTTCCAGCTATCTAAAGAACAGAAGAAATTATACATAACATAAAAGTGATAGGATTGGTTTGCATCACTTGTGAAGGTCAAATCTGGCCAGTGGCCTTCAATGTCTGTATTGGAAAAATGTTTGTCCATACAATCAGTTATTTACATACTCGTTAAGCAATTATAGATTGCTTATACTAACAGTTTCTACTTGATGACTTCAAGATTCTATAGCTCCATTGTCCAACAACAATAGTCTGTAGCGACATATGGCTATTTAAATCCAAATTAGTCAAAATCAAATATTCCTATCTTTGTAGTAACTGCATCTTAGTTGTTCTTCTCCATTATCATGGAAAGCTTCATTGAGCAATGCCATTCTGTAACTTAATGTATGCTTTAATAGATAAATTCTGTAGTGGTTAAAAAAAATGCTTCTCTTTGCCTCAAACCTTGATTTATTTCCTGATACAATGTTGTCAGTAGTGACTTAGGAAAACAAGCTTTCTATTGTGTGACCCTGCAGAATTCTCATCCCCACCTCCCCAGGAACTGGTGTGGGAAGGAGCCCAAGATAGCAACACACCTTTCTTTTCCTAAAGAATTTGGACTGAAGGAGAGAAAGATCATTTCCTTTTCAGGTGACTCAGCTATGATTTCTACAATTTGTTTTGGGGATGCAGAAGAACAGGAATCAAAAGCTAAAGAGGAAAGTACATGTGTCATAAGCCAATGAAGAGAAGGGAAATGAAAGTCATCGCAGGATTTACATCCAGTTTGGTTCGGAGTAACTTCTCTACATTTTCCTTAAGGCAATATGAATTACTTATGAATCCTTAAACACAGACTATCTTTTTAAAAATATATATAATCTATTTTAATAAGTTTTAAGTAAACCAAAAATAAGTAAAGAGGTACATTTTAACATCCATCTATGAGAACATTTTGGGTTCATTAAATTCAGCGAAATAGTAAAGTACAGATGCAAATTTATGTGATTTATGTGAATTCAAAACATGCCATTTTTTTTTCATAAATCTCTAATACTTGTAAGGTTTAACTCTGGGACAGAAATTGCAGATAAAAGAATGAACAAGATTTGGTGCTTGGTTATCCTTTTAAGTCATTGTGGGTAAGGTAGTAGTTGAGAAACTTATAGAGATTAAGGGTCCTAAGTTGGTTATAGTTATTTATAACATGGCATCTCTATAGAAATATATTGCTCCTGAGGCTAATTGAGTCTGGAGAGAAGCAAAGCAAGGCATTGGCTTTGGCTTAAGAACATCAGGGGAAGGGCAGAAAATGGGCAGAAATCCTGGTGGAAGACTATATAGAGAATCAATCAAGTTACAGAGTCTAAACACAAGAGCCACTGACCAAAGAAAATGCTACATTTTGGAAAACATAATCATTTACAGAAGAACTTACTGATTTAACAGTAAGTATTATGTTCCTAATTTTGGGAAAAAATATAGCATTGTTTCATTTTTCAGTAGCTTCATTCATTTTCAAATTGTAAATGAGAGAATATTTCCAATGACTGTTGAACAAAGAGGGGAAAAAATAGGTTTGATTTGTTTCCGAAGTTTAGAAATGTGTCTGTGGATGACTAGCTAAAGATGGCAGAATATGGATACGACAAGATGGATTGATGTAGCTATCTGCCAAACAGTATGATTAAAACCATTCAGACCCTGAAAATGGAACAGAGTACACTGGCTTGATTTCTGTAAACTAAACTGTCACCATCAGACATAAGTGCTCTTGTCTTGTCAGAGGATTTATTATTATTAAGAACTTCTCTGGCATGCATTTGCCAAGTGCTTCATTGAATTCCCCCATCAGTCAAAGCTCTTTGGTGACATGGTCTGGCTAGACTTCAAACACAATAGGAACTGAGGTTTTCACACAACTTAGCACTAGTTTCATACCCAAGGCCCCTCATTAATATATGATTTCAAAAGAAGATGAATC
Source organism: Graphiurus murinus (assembly GCA_004027655.1). NCBI lineage: Eukaryota > Metazoa > Chordata > Mammalia > Rodentia > Gliridae > Graphiurus > Graphiurus murinus. Next base: position 17,266 of record PVLC010026028.1, on the reverse strand, counting down.
TAATCTGTAATACAGTAAATTGGATGAGTCAGGACCACATTAAGTAGCAGAAAAGTGTTAGGACCTGTATGTCTGTCTCAACCTTGACTGGAGTATCAAAGGGGGAGTTATTCTTTCCCGATCTCGATGGTAAACAACTTGTATGAATTTACAATTAGTTAGAACCTGGGATGGACAGGTGACTTTAAGATTTATCTCAGCCAGGCGTGGTGGCGCACGCTTGTAATCCCAGCTTTCGGGAGGCTGAGACCAGAGGATCCGGGTTCGTGGCCAGCCTCAGCTACCTAGTGAGGCACTCTGCAACTTAGAGAGACTCGGTTTCAAAATAAAGAATAAAAAATAGGGCTGGGGGTATAGCTCGGAGGTAGAATGCCCCTGAGTTCAATCCCCAGTACCGAAAAAAAAAAAAAAAAAAGATTTATCTCAAGATAGTCACTAATGTATATTATTTACTCTCCCCCCTTATTAATAAAGTATACTTCTAAAATTAGCCTTCCTTTATATTCCAGAGTAATTTAATTTTACAAGAGACCATAATATATCCAGGACTACCAAAAATCTACAGATTTATATTTTTCAAACCTTGTCAGGCTCTCAGCACCACTGACCTTTACCATTGTCTGCATTTAGTAAGCCACTTCTCCCATTCTTTTCCGGGCAACCTCAGAACCATCCCTTTCCCTAAAGTGTTCTCTGGGCTCAATTCCCACCCCACTCCCTCTCCTCTGACAGCAAGACAACCTAGAACACCATGGCCCCAGGCTCAATTCCCTTCAATTTTTCACCACTTTTTCTACTCATCATTATTACTTTAGCTATCCTTTCTCCCTTTTCTCCAGTCACACAGGATGCAATGGTCTTCTTCTTGCCCTCTGTACCCGTTACTCTTGTGCCTTTGAGGTTCTCCTATGAGTTCAGCTCTAGGGCCTGACTGCATCAGCATTATCTCCTTCTCAGTCCTCAGGCTCCCCTTTCCTGCTGGCTCACCCCTTGAAGTCCCAATGGCCTTCCCTTTTCCGCACATTCTCTCAAGCTACTGAAGAAGCCATAATGTATTCCAAACTACATGGTTATATTAGGAACTTTGAAGGGAATGAGATTTTATGCTATGTCTAACAAGCTTGTCTGCCATGGTTTTATACATAGAGGCAGAACACACATAGCCCATGGGAGGAGAAATAACAGACTTTGTTACCTACCCATGGAACAAGAAGCGTGAACTTTATGTTCGTGTTGTTTTCCCATGACCCCCAGGTTTCACAGAAATGATGCAAGTGGCCCAAGAGGATGCTGTGTGCACAGCAGGTTTGTGTTACAGCCAACGAACTACCTGAGCTTAGGAAAACCCCAGTGTTAAAACAGGCTGCTGGCAAACATGTACAACTCTGTGCGGGACGAAGACATTGTCTTCATTATTCTGCTCAAGAACTAACTTGCACTCTGTCCTTGAGAGAGAGTCTATCTGTATTTTCCAAGGCATTTCGTTATAAAACATCCTTGAAAAAATAATCAGAGACAAATGCTGCCCAAGATATGCAAAAGTGCCACAAGAATTACTTCTTACTAGGTTGCCTGCCAGTTATTTCTTTTTATTAAGGTTTTTTTTTTTAATCTGTTATATTGTTCTCTATAGGTTAAAGATTTTGCTAGGTGGAGAGCATACTTCCAGACTCGAAGAATCCTACTAAATTTGTAATAGATACAATGAATTTTACAACACATTTCAAGAATAATGGTGATTTTTAAGAGCCCTTAATTATTGATCATAAATCATATATAGTCATTTCATTATAAACTGATGAATGGTTATTAGGCATTGAGGTCTGGTAAAAAAAAATTCACATATATTAGTATTGATCTAATAAAGAACAATAAATTGCAGATAATATTTCAGCATTAGCAGTGTTTTCTTCACTCTATGAGATATACAAATGGTTCATCATAGGAAATATACTGTTGCAGTTGCTGTAAGCTTCCATTTCATTTTAAGCCAATAGTCGAAATCACATTATACTAAATAACTGTATGCTTGGTCTTTTGGGGTAGGGATAAGAAAACACATTTTGCCAAGTTTAGCTATTGTGAGTTCAGAGTTCAGAAGCAAATCTAATTCTTCTGGAAATGAGAGCAATAGAACAGCTGGTCAAACACAATTTACTTGCTCACAGAAACAAACTTAATGATTTCTAGGGGGGAAAAAAAAGCTTACTAAAAAGGGTCATAAAGAATACCAACCATATTTAAGACATGTTTGGTTTAAAAGAGTATCTGCTTATAGACCCTGATGCAACATTTTCAAGTTCTAAAAAATAAACAACAAAAACATATAATACATGCATACCCATGTTTATAGCAGCACAATTCACAATAACCAAACTATGGAAACAGCCTAGATGTCTTCAACATATGAATGGCTTATGAAACATTGGTATATACACACAATGGGGATACTTAGCCATAAAGAACAAAATTATGTCATTTGCAGGAAAATGGATGGAACTAGAGAATGTTATGCTAAGTGAGATTAGCCAGTCTCAAAAATTAAAGAGTCATATGTGTTCTCTCATATGTGGAAGCTAGAAAAAAAAAAAAAAAAAAAACTGGGAAACAAAAGAAAGTTCAAATAAATGAGAAATACCAATAGAATAGTGGGCAGGGACTTGGGGGGATATGGGATGGGGAGGGAGGAGACATGTGAAAGAATCAGTTCAAACAACCCTATGTCCATTTGTGAAGCTATTAATACTGATTTCAGTATTATGAACAGGGAGGAGGAGGGAAGTGGACAAGATCTGGGGGTATATGCACTGAGTATAATGAACATGTATGTTTCTACCATGCTAACCCTCAATATGATATATCATTATACATCAACAAAAGTATACTAAAAAATAAGTAAATGAAAATAAAACATCCTATCTATCACTCAAATGCTAGAAAGATGAAAATAAAAGACAAAGAATCACAGCACTTACAATTTAGATTGATAAGTAACTTTAATAATAAGGATCTTTGTAGATGTCTCATTAATTGCAAGAGTAATAAAATAGATTATGATAAAAGTAAATATATAATATGTATAGTTGTTGCATTATAGAAAACCAGAATTTTCTGCATGCAATAAATTCAAATTTAAGATTTGTCTGAAGTTGCTGTTTTCCTCCACACTTGAAACTTAAGGCTAATATAAAATATAAAATGGGACAGCTCTCCTTGTACAAAATTGGGGCCTCACTTTGAGGTATATTGGGACACTACCCAAAATGCCTCCCATGTCTCCTCCCCTTTCATTTATTTTTATTTGAAAAAAAATTAGACTCATAAGCTGTTGTAAAACTAGAAAGAGAGTTCTCAGGAACCTTACACTCAGTACACTTGAATGAAAACATATAGAATATCAAAACAAGGAATTTGACTTTGGTACAATATATAAGTAACTAAACTACAGATCTCACTTAGATTTCACAACTTTTTCTGTCACCTTCATTTTTTTAAAATTTACATTCAAATATAAATATCATAGAAAATAATTATCCAGGAAATGAGGTGAGAATGGGGAGAGGAGAAATCAGGGTGCCTCTTGCAGGGATATAATCCTGTTTACATAAAGCTGTTTACATAAAGCTGTTTACATGCAAGTTGTGGCAGGAGTAGAAATAGCAAAGATTACTAAACAATGCAAAAGTCTACTTTGCTCAATTACAAAATAAAACAACAACAACAAAATAGTAAAAAACAAGCAAACAACAACAACAAATGAAGGACTGCTAAAAATAAGACACCAAAAGGAAGGAAATGAGACACGAATCATGCTTGAATCAGCAGCACATATACTAGCAGTGGAATGACATCCACTTTTCCACTGGCTAAGATCTGGAGCTAGAGGACAAGTTTATGTCCAAATCCTGTCCATCCACAGGTTCTACTGCTGAGTAAAAATACAAAATTTCATGACAGTTGGCGGTTGGCACCATCCAAAGCGTTGGGGAAGATGTGACGCAGGACATAGTCGCAGGAAAGAAAAGATTGAAATTAAAAGTGAAGGAACCATAATGAAATGAGAGGTGGAGGAGCTAAGAAATAATTTCAAGGTAAATGGGAATAAAACATTGAAGTTAGAAAAGGGAGCTGACTTGCAGAGAGTGGAATAAAAGTAGGCAGTTTGCTTCTTCTCTCCATAGTTTACCAAGAAGTTAAGTAAATTTTAACATCTAGTATCTATTTCCCTATGACTTCCATAGGTTTTCACAAACAAACAATTTCTCTTCTCACAAGTATTTGTTTATATGTGAGTGAAACCAATATCTTTATACGTATTCCACCCTTTTCTAATATGGAAGTGAATTTCGTCAGATGATAATTTTAAGACTTATAGTAAGAACTCACTTGTGGATGGGAGTTGTCAAACACTTTCCCAGGCTAGGATGGTCTTAGCAGAGTAATCACTCAAAATGGGTGTTTAAATTTATTGATATCAGCCTTAATTGCTTTAAAAAACTTTTGACTAGAGACCATCTGGTCCCAAAGATTTATCTATATCTACTTTACAGATGCAATATCAAATATTCTGTGGTTGTTCCATCACGTTGTCTTATTGTTAAAATTTTTAAATTTCAAAAGTCATTTGGGAGTAAAAGAAAAAAAAAAATCTTAGCTCTCTCTGTGAAATGAAGGAAAAGCATTAATTTTCTTTTTCTACCATGAATTTTTGATTCCTAGAAAAACCTGCTAAAGACACTACCAGGTGATCCTACTAATCTCTCACCCACTTTCCTAAATCTCTTCTAATCTTCTAAACTTCCTAACTTTTCTTTTTCCTAAGGTTCTTCTGTATCTGAGTCCAAAACTTTAAAAGGTAAAAGGTACATGTTATGAGTCATACCTCCATTTGCTCTTTTCTTCCTTCCACCCTGATTTTTTTTTCCTCTGCATTTCATGATTATGTGAGAAACAAAGTACTACAAATTTCATTTCACTTTACTTTTACTACAAAGTTTAGATTGTCACTTTTCCAAACTCAGAAGGAAAGCATTAATTTAAATTTAGAAATGTGCTTTTAAAATTTGATAAAACTATTTAACATGGGGCCCTCCCCACTCTTTCTTTGATTTTGATGACAGTTTTGTAGATGATCAACTATGTTTTAGAACATCCCTCAGTTGAGTTCTAGGATATATTTTTCTCTACTTAGACTGAGGTTATGGATTTTGTAGAAGAAAACCAGAGATAAAGTACTGTTTCCATGATTTGTCAACTAGTGTGATTTTTTTTTTTTTTTTTTTTTTTTTTTTTTTTTTTTTTTTTTTTTTTTTTTTTTTTTTTTTGTGGCACTAGGGATTGAACCCTGGGGCATTCTACTTCTGAACTACACCCTCAGCCCTAAGTAGCTGAGGATGGTCGTGAACCTGTATCCTCCAGTCTCAACCTCTCAAGTACTGGAATTACAAGTGTGTGCCAGCATGCCTGGTTATGATTTATCTTGCTATCAACAAGTTTTATCACTGATGAGCACTTTTTTGACTACCTGAACGAGGCAGTGTGTCTCTCTACTGTAAACCCATTTTTTTCAAATCTACAGAAACTTTCATCATTGGAAAGAAGTTACTAAGCACATCCCAAAATCAAGGCACATAGAAGTAAACTTCTTTGCCTTGGAATAGAGAGAATATCTTCAAGAAATGTGTGTAACTTTTCTATAGGGTATTTTTTTCTCCACATATTTGTATTTACTTCATTCATTATCTTTATCAGTAGGGACTCATTTGTTTTATATATCATAAAATGGTAATGATTCTTTTATAGGATATGATAACATGTTACTTTTGCCTCTTTGCATATTTTTCTTTAAAAAATTATCCTGTTAATCTTCTCAAAATTAATTTAATTTATTTAATATATGTACTTTCTAATTTTTGTATTTAAGAACATTATAATTTAAGTTATTCTAAGAATGCTCCTTTTGTCCAATTTTACACTTACTGGTTTGTGATCACAATATCCCTTTCTATTTCTTATAATTTAAGAAACTGTATCTGTAATTACATTACCTACTTCAATTAAATATTATTTTGATGAACTTTCAATACTTTCCCCTCTTTGTAGCCTTGCTATGGATTTACCTATTGTATATCACTCTTCAAATGATGTATCTTGGAATTTCAATTATTCTCTACATTTCAATTTATTTTCTCTTTTATTGATCTGCATTCGTAATTTTCTTTCTAATTTTTGTGATATCCTTACTAGTTTCATCATAATAAGTAAAATTAATTGATTTTCTACCTATACTAAGGCTATAATTTTTATTTTAAATGCTACTTTAAATACATATGTTTAGAAATGTGGCATTTTCATTACTTAGATGCGTAACTTAGATGCGTATTGTTTCAATTATGACTCTTTTTAGAGCTATTCCTTTCCTAAGGGTGTGTGTGTGTGTGTGTGTGTGTGTGTGTGTATGTGTGTGTATGTGTGTGTGTGTGTGTATGTGTGTGTGTGTGTGTGTGTGTGTGTGTGTGTGTGTGTGCATTTTAAAATTTCTCTATAATGTTTTGGGAAGACCACATCTTTTTATAGATAATTATATCTGGGACCCTTGAGAACATGCTCTGTATATTTTCAACTACTGGGTATGTTTGACACTTTCTCTTTACCCTGGCATCTGATTATGGATTGTTAAAAGTTCCCACATGTGCTTGATGCCATCTGTACTCTTTCCCGTCTGAGGTTAGAAGCATCCTGCTGTCACTGTGGCAGCTTCCTCTGTGCTCTGGACCCACCCAGGCCTTGAAGCCAGACCTACGGGGTGCACAGGTGCTTTATCCACGGCCCCACGTGTCGGCTCAAGCAGGCACTTGAGCTTTCACCCACCTCAGGATCTCCAGGTGTACAATAGGCCCTCCTGCCTGGTTGGGAGAAGTACTAAGCAAATGAATGTGTGGGAAGTACCTACAGGCTGACCTGTCAGTTTAGGTGATAGGATATTTGCCTTTACACATTAAAAGAACTCATAAATATTCTATTGTCCTAGTGAATGTTTCCTTTTGCCATCATGCATGACGATGCTCTTTGTACTCATTTTTGTCTAATATTGATCTCATTTGTAAGTAGTTGCTTAGTATGTTTTTAAAATACTCTCCCATTTAATCTGTGTGTACTGCTATGTTTCACAGGTGTTTGTTTCAAAGAAATATCTATTTTTCTATCTATCTATCTATCTATCTATCTATCTATCTATCTATCTATCATCTATTTATCTATCCATTCATCCAAATATGTCTTTCTTTTCAGAGGTTTTACTTGCCCTATTTCAATTACTAATATATTTCGGATTTATTTCTGTTATATTTTGAGTTCTTATTGTCAGTGACTATTCTCCCCTTTCTGGCCAAATGCTTATTCCTAGAATTTTCTCTACTAATTGTTTTTCTCCATTCTATCTTTTCCATGGATTAGAAGTGATACATTGCATTTATGTGATTTGAATATTTATGTGCATATTTTAACATGAACTTTTGGCGTGAAAATACATAAAGAAAATGCACTACTCCATCCTACTTTCCAATGGTATCGGGAACTTGGATTAGTTTAGCTCCAGTGGCTCTTCTCCCACACAGCATGTGATTGATGCCCTTTATTTTACCTATGCTTTGCAGTTAACCCCCTTCACTAGCTATTGCTATTAATATTGATATTTATAGTTTAATTACATAAAAGTTTCCCCTTTTGACTATCAATTTCTTTGCTCGTAATTGTTATTTTTCTGTACTTTCTCCTGGGATTTTTTTTTTCCTTCTTGAATTATACCTTTATGATAGTTCGTTTTTAAAAAGTCTTATGAGTAATTTATCTTGTCTCATCTTTTATTTTCCCATCTTTTTTCATGATTGTTCATTTGAGTATCAAACAGAATTCTGGAAGTTGTTTTTCTTAGCAAGTTAAAAATATGATTTTATTGTCTTCTGATCTTTCTTAGTGAAGTAGGAAAGTCTGTTCTCAGTCTCATTGCTGTTAATTTGTGGTTGATCTATCTTTTATATGTGGTTTCTTTTGAAATTTTCATTTAGTGTTTGGAAATCTGTAGTTTCATAATGATATATTTATTTCCAGTAAGTAGGCAAAAAGGAAAATATATGGTTCCATTTTCCTTAAGTAATTCTTTTTAACCAGTAGGCTATGAAGCTATAGTTCTTTTTAATAATTTAAAATAGTATAGATCATTTACCTTAAGACTGATTAGATAATATACTTGCTTTACAACAAGGGAAAATAATGGCATGGAAATCTATAATTACATTGTAAACACGCCCTTTACATATTAAATATTTAATGATTTTTCTTGTATTTTTTAACCTTAAAACACACACACACACACACACACACACACACACACACACACACACACACATACACACACCCTAAATGTTAGCAAGGTTTCATTTCAATGAAAACCCTGAGGCACAGTTCATGAGATATCACTCAGTAAAAACCTCTTTTAAGGAAAAAGATTACAATCTAAAAATTTATTTGTGTAATTTGACCCAGGAATGCAATTGTTAAGAATTTTTCATGAAAATAATTTTATTGAGAGGACTGTTTGAAGGATACTTAAAATTTTAGTAAAATAGAAAAAAATTTAATTTGCTGTAGCATGCTTAAAACTTCCAGTCTAACTTTATGGTTAAGTCCCTTTATAGCTGTTAAAGTAATGTTTCTAATTTATGTCAATTAAAATTAGATATGCCATTTTAAATTTTGTTTATAAAACAATATGCTAAAAATTAATATGATCAAAATTAATTGATTAAGTACTTTGATATATAATAAATCATAATATGAGAAGTGAATAATATATATGAACTAGTGGTAGTTTTAGTATCTGAGTAACAACATTTTGAATAATTTTAATTATTCTTTTATTTTCTGAAGTTTCTAAATTGACACAAATTATCCTTATGAAGAAATGCAAATAGTCTAACAAGAATATATATAAGTTGGTTGTTCATAATATTTGGCATAAATTGTTATTAATGTATCAAAACACCAGTAAAATAGAGATTTTAAGTAAGATATTTATATCTAAGAGAAACATAAAAGATTAAACTTCTGAGCATTTACATATATCAAACACAAATATGGAAATTTTAATGATTTTGATTAAACAAAATTTGAAATCCCTTGTATAGTTCATATCTTAAACTAAGTCAATGGATAAGTGGCAGACCAGAAAAAACATGGTGACCATATGACAGCAAAAAGGAAAACTCAACATAAAATGTGTCTCACAAATCATAAAAATATTAAACAGACCAAGTTGCAGAATTGGCCAAGTATATAAATAGTTAATAAGCATACAAAATATTTAATCTTAGCCCTAACTAAGTAAATGCAAATCATGATAAGTATATACTATTTCTTTCCATATGGTAGGTATATATGAAAATGTATTAATAGCTAATATGGATGAGAATTTGAAAAAGCAGTTGGTTCCTGTAATACTTTGATGAAATGTAAGTTGTCATTACCTTTTAGGTAAATGATTTAGTGCTAGTTTATAAAATAACATTCAGTAATGCACTTATAATTATTTATAACACAGCTATGATATATATTTCATGTCAAAAAGAATATAGAAAACCACTCATATTTTGTCATGACAGGATGATGGACTTTAAAAGTAGAAAAATATATAATATGAATATGAAACATAAATAAAAGTATATGATATATTTTAAGTTTCCCTGAATGCTAATAAGTTACAAGATATATTTTCATCTGCATTATTATTACATGATATAAATATCTATTTAAATATGTCAGGGTAATAATGCATGTGAAGAACACTTTTCTAGAAATATCCTCTTTTAAATTATGGTCAGGATTCAAATGTCCAAGTATATAATAAATTCTTAAAGATTTTTCTGCATTGAGTCTTTGGCATATATAAAAATATGGCAGCACTCCTTAAGCTAAATGTAAAACACCTGATTGTTTATTAGGTGCTTTATTCTCTCAAAAGCCATATTATCACAAATTACTGTGCTTATTTATTTATTTATTTATTTATTTATTTATTTATTTATGCGTACTTCTGTAACATAAAGAGATATTGTAATGGTTTGGATTTATAATGATCCCCAAGAACTCACAGAGAGTGAGCAGCCAGGTTGTAGGTGGGGCTTAGTTGCTGAGGAGGGGTGCTAGGGGTATGTCCATGGGGATTATATAAGGTCCTCCTCCCCTTGTTCTCTCTCTTGCTTCTGGCTTTGTGTTCTCTCTCTCTCTCTCTCTCTCTCTCTCTCTCTCTCTCTCTCTCCCTCACTCTCTCTCTCTCTCCTTCCTGCTGTCATGCTCTGAGTTCCACAAACCCAGCCTGACATGGACTGAAAGTCTGAAATCTCCAAAAATTTTGTGTAAATAAATCTTCCTTCCTCTAAGTTGTTTGTGGTCAGGTTTATTGGGTCATAGCAATGAGAATGTTGACTCAAATAAATATATTATTCCATTTGTGTTTCTATAACTAAACACTTGAATCTGAGTATCTCATAAAGAAAAAGGATTATTGAGCTCATACTTCTGGAGGCTCTGGAACATTGGCACCAGCATCTGCTCAGCTCTAGTGAGTGGCTCATGGTGGGTGGCATCACAATGGCAGGAGGAGCCCATGGGAAAAGATGTCATGGTGAGACAGGAAGCAAGAGACTGGATAGGACCGAGCTTTCTGTTTTTTATAACAACCTGCTTTCTCATTACTTCCCATGGGAATGCACTCAAATGAGAAAAGCATTAATTCCTCTTTAAGACCTAATCACCTCCCACTAGGCCCTGTCTCTTAAAGAAAGATTCCACCACATTAAGGCCTCCACCCTGGAGATCAAGCGTGTATCACATGAACTTCTGGGTAACAAGCTATATTCAAACCATAGCAAGAAAGAAAATGTAATTTGCTTTTAACTATATAATTTCTCCCAGGAAACTTGCATTTGGCAATATCAGATAGCTAAGAATGCAATAAAAGAAGAATTGGCCATTTTACATATAAAATCATTAATTCATGTGTCTACCACTGTGACTGCAAATCAGTGGTAAGATGCCGACAAATTTAAAGTTTTCACAAACATCTTCCATGATTCTGGGATAGATAACCACAGACTGAACTAGGAGAAAAACTGGTGAAAGTATTAATCCTTTACATATAAGTCTTGGCAACTTTGATCTGCTTTTATTTTCCTATTGCTTGCCCAAAATAATTATGAACTTATTCTCTCAATAGTGGCCACAGGATGACCTTAACCTAAAACTTTTAGTTTGGAAATCATGCCACTGTTTTATTTTCTTATTTATTTGTTTGTTTAATATACTTTTATTGGTGCATTATTGTCTCACCAAGTGTTGTGTGCATGTATATCGCTATCAACATGATTTACATTATGATATGAGGCGCTGTTTTATTTTCTAAGAATAAATTGAAACAAAACAAAACAGAATTATATTTTTAAACTTTTTAATTATATTGAAATCTATGGATAAAGGGGGTTTATTCTAAAGATGGTCCAATTGCTAAAACTATTAGCCATACCAAAATCCACGTTCTTCATATCCTTGGGTATTATACTACTTTGTGGTTACTTTTGCTGTTTAAAAACATGACTTGAATAGAATTCTGGTACAATTTGTCCTGTTGCTAAGAAAAAATGTAGATTCAATGAGTTGCTGGAGTTGCTCAGGACGCTGAATATATTGTAAATTCTAATTTTACTGCTAGCATGGTAACATAATAGAAGAGTTAATATATTTCTGTACCAAATTAAGTTCTAGAAATTATACTTGTCTCATGTTTGATAAGAAAAGTAAGATGATTGAAAGAACTTTGCATCACATGACTATCCATAAAATAGTAACCTTGTTATGGTTAAGAAAAGTCCCCTTGCATTTGGATTAGGTCCATTAGTTACTAAAAATTTCTTGACTTCTGCTCTGTCCCTTTGAAAATTATCCCTTTTTTTCCCTCTTCTGATTGATATTTTCCATCCTATGGGCCTGTCTGATTCTTTGTGTGATTGCTTTGGATGTGAATACCTCGATGATCTTTCTTTTACAAAGGGCATCCTCATACTATTCTAATACTTGAGGCTTTCCTCTTTTGCTTTTCTGAGAGTCACAGCTCAGTGTATCTTTCTCAGTGCTTTTGCCTTTTGATTTTCAACACAAAACACAGTCTGGTAAAGAAGCTGGTGATATCGATTTTCAAAACTTAATTATGAATATTAATAAAAAGTATAGTCAGTTAATTATTGAGCACTTATTTATATGCCAGGCACTATTCTAAGCAATTTACATGTGCTCTCTCATTTAATATCTACACACAAACACTACTGTCTGATTTGATTGGAGGAAGAAGCTGAGACTCAGACATATGAATCACTTGCTCAAGTTGACACAATTTAGAAGTCTTAGAGCTGGGATTCTAATTACTCCTTTATAATTCTAGAACCACTAATTGTTGGTTCTCAAAGACCCCAGATCTATTGAATCAGAAACTGTAGAGGTATGGTACAGAAAGTTGTGTTTTGAAAAGAACGCCTCAGAATTCTGATGCAAGCTCAGGTGTGAGATCTGCTGCACTGATTTATTGTTTAATTTAACACAGAGCTAGATATAAATGAATGACAGAGATTCACTCGAATAAGTGAGACTGGCTGGTTATTTTATGATTACTCTTAATATTTTCATTTTGTTAAACAACTAGTTTTACAATTCATATCAATGTTTAATTCGTGAGTTTCTATTCATTAAGAACTTTCAGTGTGCAAGAAATAAGGCTCTCAGAAGGATTCAGAAATGTGTGAGGCATTGTCCCTTTCCTCAAAGAACTTGCAATATAATTATGGAGATAAGGAAGAGTTTTAAAAGATTACTAACATCAAAACCTATAGCTTTATGGTTTAGAATGTGAGGTCTTAGATTGGAAAAACTGAATTTGAATATCAATTCCAACAATGATTAACTGTGGGATATAATCTAACTTATTTGGCTATTCAAATATGTAGTATCTCTACCCTTCCCCAGAGAACTTAATTTATAGGTTAAAGAATTAAATGAGAAAAATTTGTATTTTCTACAATGTCTAAAATATATAAAGCTCCCAATAGATGTCAACTGCTTATCACTACTTCCTTACTATTATTATTACTAATAGCATTACTAGTAGTAGCATTACTAATAGCCGTAGATATTTTATAGTAAAATCTTAATGAACAGAGAAATAAAAGTATTTAGCAGTTGAAGAAATTGAAAGTTAAAGACTATGAAGTGTTTAGGGAAAATTTAAAAAAAATATATAGGACTTAAGTTCAATAATCTCTGTCTTTACTTCTTTTAGATGAAAGAATATATCTGAGAAAATGAATAAACCAATCATTTGGTTGGGCCAACAAATTTAAGAAGGAAAATGGGTAAAGATGGAGAAATCTCAGATTTAAAGTTAATATATAGAGAGACATTATTTTGTTATCAACTGAAATTCAGCTCTATTATTAAAGAAAAGTTCACATTCAGCTCTATTATTCAGCTGTATTATTAAAGAAAATTTCACATTACCTAAACATTCTTTAGCATGAAAATATTCAAGTAGTAGGCATTTACAAAGAACCAGTAATCTCTCAGTTATACTGAATTTCTTCTAATCTTCCAAGTGCCATGCCAAAAGTGTGCAGAACAGAAAGACAGGGGGAAGAATAAAAAGACCCTTAGAAAGGTAAAGCACAACAATGCTGGCTAATGCATTTTTAAGAGGTTAATATCACAGCAGGATCTCGGCGGGCTAAACCTTGAGTGTGAGAAACAGATCAAAAGATAATGGGAAATGGAATTTTTCAGGAGGGATCTGCACCAGATTGCACTCTCATGACCCATTTGATTTTATAAATTCCATTAATAATTCTAGCTCTACATTTTTCAACCTTTTATCCTTAGGGCTTAGCCAAAATTAAGTCAACTAACAACTACATTAACAATAAGCAAGAGAATAGAATTGTGTTTACAGTGGTTCCAAAGAGCTTTCCCAAGCAGATTCACTGGTAAGAACAAATCCTCTTAGCTATTGTTGGCTTTGATAATATTTATGCAGTGTATAATTCTGTGTTCCTCAATTAACCCACTCACTGACTACATACATAGGCACTTGTGCGGCGCCACGGATGAGATTTAAACTAGGCGTTTTCTAATAAAGAACAATCTTCAAATTGAAAAGGCATGCTTTTTTATATTCTTATAATGATTGAAAAAAATTACTTTAAAACATGTATTAGTAATCTACAAACCTCAGACTCTGACTCCATTGATAATACCTATGGTATTAAGTTAGTAAGTAGACTACTATTCTTCATCTGCTTTTCTCTCCTTTTTTTTTTTTTTAACATAAGATCTAGAATATAGAAGCTATGATTTGGAGGATAAATTGTGTGTGTGTGTGTGTGTGTGTGTGTGTGTGTGTGTGTCCATGCACATGCACGTGTGCACATGAGTTGCTGGATATCGAACCCAGGGACATTCTACTTCCAAGCTATACCCCCAGCCGTTTTTATTTTTATTTGAAACAGGGTCTCACTAGGTTGTTGCGATTCTTGTTAAATTGCTGAGGCTGGTATTGAAGCTATAATCTGTCTGTCTCAGTATCCCTAGTACTGGGATTACAGGTGTAAACCACCATGCCTAGCTTTAAATAGATTATTTCTAAGAGAAAGTATTTTAGGTTGTGTTGTTGGCCATAATCCATTAAAAAACTACAGTTGAAGATGAAAAGATAAGAAGAGGAGGGAGGAAAAAGAGGAGGAGGGAGGATTACTGTTTTAGAAATCAAATGAATGAGCTTTCTAACACAAAAGAATGACTTCCTAAATTTATAAATCTATTTATTTGCTCTTTTAGTAGCACATTTATAGAATGAGCATTACTACCTCTTAATAAGTTGATTACATAAACCTAGTGCATCTAAGTGAATAAAACAAAGACAGTCATTTTGATCTAAAGCTGGCGACTACTTTTCCTCAATTTTAAGGCTTCATAATGATTATTTCTCAACACATTATATGGAATTTAAATCCCAGTGCTACTATGCAATGGTTCTATAACCAAGAGGTAGGTAATATTTTCCGCATGAACACTAGTTTCCTTACCTGTGCAATGGAGGATAATATAGTATTCCTCATGGAATTGCCTTAGAATTAGAGTGAATGTATAGAATGCTAGAATAGAATAGGCAGTCATTAGCATTAGGTACCCCGGTGAGTTGGTCAAATATGACACCTCTGTGCAGCTTCTTCATGAAAGAGAACATGCTGATTTACATGCATAGGTATTTACATGTCAAGATGAATTTCCTAAGCTCTTGCTTTTAATTTTAGTTTGTTTCGGGAGGACTGTCAGGAGATACTATTCCATGGATCTCTTATGTTCCTGCTTATCTTCTAAGCAAAGGGCAGGTTCCTTTCTGTTCAAGATGTCTCCCTCTGGGACACAGGTTGGACAGGCTTGCAAACCACCCTCTTTAAATACTGAGGTCCCAGAGCTTCAGGTTCCTCAGATGCCTCACAAACCTACTGCATGTGTGAAATCCAATTGGACTGCTCTGTACTGCTTTGGGGCTTGGGCATGGGAAAGGGGAGCTCATATAACTTGCTGTGCCTGGAGTCACCCTTAGTCTTCTGCCAGCCTCTGTGACTAACTGATGGCAGGCTAACACCTTAGGACTTTCCACTTTTTGACAAGGACTAGGTTATCTAGAGAGAAGTGATTTCTATCTGTTGAAAAAAATTATGTAAACACAGGCATGGTGGTACAAACCTATAATCCCAATTACTTGGGAGGCTAAAAGAGGAGGACCTTAAGTTCCAAGTCAGCAACTTAGTGAGACCTTGTTTCAAATAAAAAATAAAATAGGGCTGGGAGTATAGCTCAGAGGTGCAACACCCCTCCTCTGCGTTCAATCCCTATTAACGCGCACACACACACACTCTTTTCAAATGACCAGTGATAAGATCAGGTGCTTGTTCTTTTTCTGCTCAACTCACTCTTTGGGTGCAAATGTTTTGCTAATGACTAGATGAAGATCAGTGTTCTCACTGCATGGGAAATTGATTTATCTTACAGTGTGACAAAAGACTGAGGGACTTGACCATCATCTGGGAAGAAAAAGTCAGATTAGTAATTTCAATCTTTTAAACAAACAAACAAAACAACAGGAAAAAATTAAGGATCCTGAAAGTAAACAGATATGTATGTTTGTTATGTAGAGAAGTAAACAGATTAAATCTTCAAGGGAAGGGTTAGATGAGATATAGAATGGGAGAGCTGGATTGGATCGTAAATATCATCCAGTTCAAACGCAGAGTGACCTGTCACTCTTCAAGGCTACACTGTGCAGTTAGTGACTCACAGATCTCATAACTACAAGACCAGGATATCATTCCCCTCCATCAGACATTCAAAACTGACAGCAATGCCCATTGAGTCTATAGTCACAGTTTCTATGATTTGGGGAAAAATAAATCTGTGACAGTTTCTCTTTTTTACTCAATGATTTTTTTTCCCTTCATTTAGGTATTACGCTTAAACTGTTTCTCTCCCATGCAACTGTGTTGCATTTACTTGCAATATAAGCAATTTTGAGCTTTATAATTATTGTTTCCAACTTAGAGAAATTTATAAGGTTTCTATTTTTGTCATACATAGTTATATATAAAATCATTCATAGCCAACAGGAAAGAGTAGTGAGTCAGTTTAGTGTCAACTATATTTGAAGTTTTGAGCTTAGTTGGCTGTTTTGTATAAGTCTTTTCTCAATACTTCTCAAGGCAGCCATATCGGCAGATATGTCTGTCACCGTCATTCACTGATATATATCTATTTTCATATATAACAATATCTGCATATTAGTGTTTTGCCATTTATTCTTTCTGTCCTTCCTTTCTTTTTTTTTTGCAGTACTGGGGATTGAATTCAGTGGCATTCTACCTCCGGGCTATACTCCAGCCTTATTTATTTTTTATTTATTTATTTTTTTTGGTCTTTTTGGCGGTACTGGGGATTGAACTCAGGGGCATTCTACCTCTGAGCTATACCCTCAGCCCCATTTTTTATTCTTTATTTTGAAACCGAGTCTCACTAAGTTGCGGAGTGCCTCACTAGGTAGCTGAGGCTGGCCGCGAACCCGGATCCTCCGGTCTCAGCCTCCCGAATGCTGGGATTACAAGCGTGCGCCACCACG
>PVLC010026027.1:0-23100 GCA_004027655.1 Graphiurus murinus | reverse complement strand
GTCCAACCACAGATGAATGGATTACAAAACTATGGGATATGTACACAATGGAATTTTACTCAGCCATAAAGAAGAATAAAATCATGTTCTTTGCAGGGAAATGGATGCAACTGGAAAACATTATGTTGAGTGAGATTAGTCAGTCACAAAGAGTTAAGAAGCATATGTTCTCCCTAATATGTGGATGCTAGGGAGAAGACGGGGCATAGGAGGGTCTCCAGATGAAAAGGAGAGATCCTCGATAAGCAACGAAGTTGATTTAATTGTAGTGGATGCAGGGGGCAGAGGGACGCCCTAAAGCACATGATGTAATTACACAATCATATCAAGGTCACTCACTGATGTGAACCTGAGGGGGAGGGAGGGGAAGGGAATGGGGTGGGAATTGGGGTAGGGGTCAAATGAGAATTGTGTGTAAATATGTTGTTAACAACTTGTACTTAACAAAGATGTATGCTATATTGCACGAATTACTACAATAAAAAATTTAAAAAAATATTTTGATTGATTTTTATTTTTTGGTAGGGCTGTACAATTAAAGTTATAACTCATTTTACTGACATTTCACCCTCAATTCTTCAATTTGCCAAAAAATATATAATCAAGACCTAACTTCAAACATTTCAGACTCATATTTTGTGGAATTTATTTTCTTTGACCTGGAGAACTCTTACTCAATTATTAAAACCACTTCAAATGTCTCTTCCACAGGGCACAGTGATGCACACCTGTAATCCCAGCTTCTTGGGAGGCAGAGTCAGGAGGATCACAAGTTTGAGGTTAACCTGGGCAACATAGCGAGACCCTGCCTCAAAATAAAAAGGGCTGAGGATGCAGTTCAGTGATAGAGCACCCCTGGGTTCAGGCTCTCAAACAGTAATAATAATAATAATAATAATAATAATAATAATAATAATAAAATAAATCGTCTGTGAAATGTACCTAAGCCCCTAGTCTCCATCCTTGAAGCAGAATGGATGGGTCCAATATCTGTAGTATAATTGAATTATTATACTTAACACATTTCCTTTACTAAATTGTGCATTCCTTAAGTTTCTTATGTATTATCTGCATCCCTAGGGCATGGGCCTGGTGTGGCAGGAGGACTGTTGAGAAAAGCTGTGCAGTTGGGTAGGAAGTAAGTGGCAAAGAGTGCTGTGAGGGGTTTGTGATTTATCTTATGGACTCTGGAGGAAGTATTTTACTAATCGTGACCTAGAACATAGTCAGTACTCAAAAATTTTTAATGGACTTTTACCCACCCCCAAATGTCTAGTAATTTTATCAAAAGAAAAGTTAGCTGGACATGGCTTGTATCAACCTTTATTTTTTGTCTACTGATGTTAATTTCTCTTGAGTGCTCAGAAACTAGATTCTAATAATAATTTTTAGATCTTTTCTGAGTATCAGCATTAGGTTAATAATTGGCTTATATTTTCTGAGATATACTTCTTCCCCTTGCAAAAATTAGGACAACATTTCCTTGTCTTTAGCCCTCTGGATCCTCTTCCATTTTCCAAGAACTTTCCAGGTGGTGGTGACTCATTTGGAGAAAATGGCTTCTTTCACTCGGACCTTTCAACAGCATTGTTTGTAATGGTCAGGGGCCATGACTAGGAGAGCTGTTTCTTGGAAAAAGTATATTTGAATTGGGCAAATCAGAGGCTGAAGTCAGGATGGACAATAAATGTGTTATTGACAGAGGACTGGCCTAGAAAGAAAGCCAAGTTTTGGAAAGAAGTTTTCTCTGAACCATGGCCCAAGGAGCATTTCAGATGGCCCTCCCTGTCTTTCTTCCTTTCTCCTTCTCTTGGCTCCATGTTTCCTCTCTTCTGTACTTTGTCCCCTCTGAGCTGAATTTGGATGGCTAAAGTGTAGCCTCGACATAAAAACAACCAGAAGATTGTACATCTGCCCTCAAGTTCCCAGCCGAGGTTAATAACTATAATAGAGATAAAAAGCAAAACAGGAAATATCAGAAAATTAAGCATATTAGATTAATAATCAATGCACTTCAGGTTGTATGTGTTTAATAAAGAAAGGACATTGGCTATTTTAGGTACCAAAGATACACAGTAAAGGGCTGATACACTGTAATCCAGAAAGCAACAGTTTTTTTTTTTTATTAGTGCATTTTAATTATAGAGAATAATGGGTTTCACTGTGGCATATTTGTATATGAAAATGATATACTTAAATCATATTAACCATGCTATTAACCTTCCTTACCTACTGTCCTCCCCCTGCCCCCCTCAAGAAGGAGCAGGTTTTTGATGCCCAGTCTTGTGCTAGACACTAGGAGATGCAAAGAAATGATCCTAAAAATGTGGCAATAACTAAAATTTTTTCTACCTTAATAAGAGAATGACAAACAGGGATTGAGTGCAAAACAAAGCCTTTTCTTTAACAAGATTTGGAATGAAAATATAAATGAATTTTTGAAAAGGCTAGCTTCCAGTGACCGGAAAATGAAATTCATCCAAACCCTGTTCCAACTATGTGTTAGCTAAATGACCCTTGATCTACTGTAAATGTGAAGAAAATGAGATTAAAAAGAATGCATCTCATCTCCCCACCCAGCACTGTGGGTTGTTTATAGAGATTACGACAGGCATGTTAGTGGGACTAGAAAATCTCTTCACACAGGTTCAGTATACCTAAGGTCCTTGTCCCTTCAGCATGGATCCTACCAGTTATTAGGGTGAGTGATACAGTGAGAATGAGACTCTTGGCCTTCCAAAGGGTTGTTCTGCTACTGTATGCTATTGAAAGCTGGACATCTTTTCCCAGCAGCCCATGCAAGAGCACATGTAAATAGGGGTTGCTTTGCTTGAAGTGGAAAGGTTTGAGTTGAACTTTTTCCAGGCGATCCCACTGGTTGCCATTTTATACAGTCTATTTCTGTCTTCCTGTACACATCCCTCAATTTGCATTCCTGCTGAAACTTGCCACTAGTCCTGCCTCTCTGTGTGGGAGGTGGAATGGATTTGGAGGGTGAAAAGAAAGACCTTTTTTGTGAGGGGTGAGAATCCAGAACTTT
Source organism: Graphiurus murinus (assembly GCA_004027655.1). NCBI lineage: Eukaryota > Metazoa > Chordata > Mammalia > Rodentia > Gliridae > Graphiurus > Graphiurus murinus. Next base: position 20,060 of record PVLC010026027.1, on the reverse strand, counting down.
CAGTAGCTGCCTCCTAGATGCCTTTAGAGAAGCATTTTGTCCCCTAGCCTCTTTGAGGGTTGTTACAAAAAGTGTCTTTTAGCACAGATATCAGCCTCACTTCTTTATGTGTTTGACTTTTAGCTGAGTTTGAACCAATTTGTCCTATTTTAAAAAGTGATTGGCTTAATGGGAAGATGAACTAATGGGAGGTGGAAACAACTTTAAAGATGGTTTATATGCAGAGACTGATTTGAAGGGACCATCATAGGTCTTAAATAACTTTCATATTAGGGATATGAGATATCATATATTAAAACTTTATTCCTTCATATTCAGTTGTGGTCCTCTCTAGGCATCTGCATCCTGCTTAGGGTTGGAGGAATGCCTAGAAAAGGCCATAACTGAACCCTCTACATGAATAGCTCATCAGAAATTTGCAGTCAACTCAACTTTCCCCAGAATCCAGTTGTGGTTCATTACCAATATACTGGACCTGGACTTTCCCCCTATTTTTAAGGAAAACAAATTTAATTGTGTAAGTACACAACCTTAACAGGCTCAAAAAACAATTGGTATGAGTCAAAATTTGGAACAGCCGGGCAGTTTGGATACTTGTATAATCAGGGTACAAAAGTTAATTTTTGGAACATTAAATGTAGGTTAAATGCAAAAGAAGATTAAATTCTGACAGAATAAAATAAAATGAGAAATTTTCACCAAAGGAACAGCTCCTTGAAGATAGGAGCATGTTGTATTCTTTCCCAGATCCCTGATAGTTACCATGGTGGCTGAATTATCATGAGCACTAAATGAAATTAATTCAATAAGTTAATGAATTGAGAAGCATTTCTTGACTAGAAGATTCATTCTGGAGTGTATTAGTAATTCTAGGGGATCCTTTTTCATAGAAATTTTATAAAATAATAATGATAAAAAGATAGTTACTACTATTTCCAGAGTGTGGGAGTCAAGAGCTCTATAGGAACAGAGAAAAACAAAGCAGATCTTTTTTTCTTTCTTTTTGCCAAACCAGAATTAACTTTACTGGGTTTTCTTGGTCTAACCTTATTTGCTTTCATTTCTTCTTAGGTCACGTATCTTTTGTGAATTAATTATAATAATTCGTATTCATATAACTGATAATTTTCAAGACATATTCACATGGACTATCTGTGTTCTAGATTGGAAAAAACACCACATGGCAGTCAAAGTAGTATTTCCTTCATTTTTCAGATGAAGAATCTAAGATGTAGACCATTTAAGTGACTTGCTTAGGATCAAACTGCATTATATGATTGAACCAGAACTAGAAGCCAGCCCCTTTCCTCAAAACCATTCAAGTCTCAAAACTCAGAAGTAGAGGTTCGTAAAAGGAAAATAGCAGTTAGTTCTACCACCTTCATAATCATACTAATTTGTTGTTTTATATTCCTTCTTCATTTTCCTTTCTAGGCATATGAGGCTGACACTTGAGAAATGGCCAAAGCAACATTATCTCAACTGTGGTGTCTCATTTTGTTCTCACTTTCTTCTTCACATAAGAAATTGAAGCTTAACTGGCTCTAAAACATTGTATAGACCTGCTTTTCTCCATCCCCTCCTCTCCCTCCCTCCTTCACCTCCTCTCTCCTTTCTCTCTCTCTTTTTCTTTCTTCCTTTCTTCTTTTTATTCTTTATTTCTTCTGTGTATTGAACTCAGAAGCATTCTACCTCTGAGCTATACTCCCAGCCCTATTTTATTTTTTATTTTGAAACTCAGTCTAAGTTACTGAGGGTCTTGATAAGTTACGGAGGCTGGCCTTGAATCTGCAATCCTTCTGTCTCAGCCTCCCAATTACTGGGATTACAAGTGTACACCACCATGCCCAGAGCTATATAGGACATCTTTCTATCTCTGCTTAAGCCAACTGACCCAGAAGTCTTCTAAAATGTGTTGCCCCAGAATGCATCTTCTCTCTCTCTTGCAGCTTTCTTTGACAATTACAGCAGAAAGATGTCTTGTACTACTTGATAGTTCATTGAGTCATTTCTTTCCTGGTACTGGCACCTTCCTCAGAGAGATTTGAGAGGCAATAGGTCCAGTGGAAATACCAAGTAAACCACTATTTGGTGTCCTAGAATGGAATGAGTAAAGCAGTGTTGTAGTGAAACCATGGATGAAGTTGGACCTCAGAGCCTGGAAAGGATGCCAGGACTAGAAGAGCTTGCAAAAACCAGAGGTCTAGGCAAGCTGTGAGTCATTAACCAGACAAGCAGTCAGGAACTAGGAAATAAGCTTCTATTGAGGTTAAAGTAAGGCCAAGGGTCAGAAAGTACATAGAAATAGACAATAGTAACAACAATGCCCTGGAAAATAAGATAAATCCTGCCTTCACCCAAAAGTCTGCTGAGATGGTGCTGATTCTAGGAGTGGCCATCCTGTGATCCACAGGTAAGATGAAGAAAGCTATCTTTAGAGGTGGGGAGTAAAGAGTGTGGTGGCAAGACCTAAGATAATATCTTGAGAGTTACCAAATTCCCTAGAGCAGAGCTTCTCAATTGTAGAACTATTAATATTTTGTTCCAGATAGTTCTTTGTTTCAAGGGGCTGTCCTGTGCATTACAGGACATTTTGCAGCACCGCTGGCTTCTATATATCAGATGTCAAGTAGCACCCCCAAAATTGTTGCAACCAAAATGTCTCCAGGTATCATTCACTGTCCCCTGGGAGCAGAAATATTGACTAGGTCCAAAATGGCCCTCAGTTGAGAACCACTGGTCTAGAAGCTATGGATTTTGAAAGCTTATTGGTCTTGAGCCTTTTAGGATTTATTAACTTCTAAATTATCTTCCAAGCAGGGAGTGTAAAGTAGCAGGTATGGGCATCTATAATACCATTCTTCCCAAACATTCTTTTTATACTTCTTTTGGCACATTGTAATTATACATGATAGCAAGGTTTAAAGTCATACAAACAAAGCCGGGCGTGGTGGCGCACGCTTGTAATCCCAGCATTCGGGAGGCTGAGACCAGAGGATCCGGGTTCGAGGCCAGCCTCAGCTACCTAGTGAGGTACTCCGCAACTTAGTGAGACTCGGTTTCAAAATAAAGAATAAAAAATAGGGCTGGGGGTATAGCTCAGAGGTAGAATGCCCCTGAGTTCAACTCCCAGTACTGCAAAAAAATAAAAATAAAAAAAAATAAAGTCATACAAACAAATACACACATAGGTATTGGCATGTTTTCTTTCAGGTCCCATCACCTTTCAAATCTGGTTGCATAGCTTATCACTTCCAGTAGGTACTCTTGCAGTTCCAAAGAATATTGAATTCATTTTTCCCCAGATCCCACTTAAGTGTAAAATCAAGGGTGGATCTGTTCATGGTTTATTTTTTTGAACACTTAGTAGATGTTTAAATGCAAATTGAAACAAATGTAAAAATACTGTTTACTTGTTGCAATTGGATTCTAAAATATAAGTTTCTATTTTCTTATTGCTTAGCTTGAGCTTGCCATTTCTTCATTTCCATTTCTTCTACTTTCATTCAACAATATATTTTATTTATGCTTGAAGTATATAGTTGATGTAAAAGGACACACAGAGACAAGGAAAGGAGAAGAAGGAGAGAGGACAGGAAACCTTGACTAAGGCAGTTGAGCAACAACTAGGTGTAAGCACCTCTGCTTTGGAAAGTAGTGTAAAGAATGCTGTAAATACTTAGCTATATTTCAACTCAGTCTGTTCCCTTACAACCCAGCATACTGACCCTTTCCTAAAAATGTGAGGAAGAAATCTAGGTACTCAGGTACTCTTCCCCCTTGTTGTTACCCTTGGGGGGATTTTCATGTCTTCCAGAAGAAGGAGGAGTCCTCTGAAGGATCATCAGAATAGTTTTGTGAACTGAAAAACATGATATAGTAGAGACAATATGATACACTAAAAATGATCCCAGGAACAGGAGTCCAAACCCAAGTTATAGTATCTGTTCTTTTTGTAGACATTTGATCTTGCAAATCTAAACTGGGCTGAACCTCAGTTTCCTTATCCATAAAATAGACCCGCTTGTTTGTGTACATGATAGCTATACAGTTCAAATGAGACAATAGGGTAATGTGTAAAAGGCTTTTATAAATGCAAGATGACAGTATTATTGCTTAATTGCTATTCATACTTCTTCTATATTCTAGGCTATAACAACAGTTTCTTCCACTTGCCTAAAGTGGCATGTGTATTCTCCAAGCCTTCCCCTCCAGGTACACTCTCCACTCTATTCCACCTTGCTCTATGCCCTTGGAAGCTGACCCATAGCAACAGCCTCCCTTATCATTTGTATCCTAGTTGTGTTTGGCCAATGGGAAGCATTGGTAGGGACAAGAAGAGTAATATTAGGCCATTTTCTGGCACTCTGCCAGAGAGATTGCTAGGCATCCTTGACCAAATATCACAGATTCTATCAGAGATCCCTCTTCATTTAATTATCATTCTCCTTCCCTCTGAGTTCTGGTAATTTTTACTCCCCTTCTCGCCTTCAGATTTAAGGCTGGCAATGAATCTCACTATTACTATTGCTAGGATACTACAGTATCTCCTGTGACTTATCTATACCCTGCACATACTTTTGTAATCAATCCCCTTTATTAAATTCTGCTCAATTTATCTACTCTAAGAGCGTCATGTGTTTTCTACTGAGACCCTGACTACTATACCTATTAAGTTGTACCTATTTCTTTGCTTCTTTCCCACCCCTTTTAGTACTAAAATACATATTTAACAAAGATGGGGATATTATGTAAGAAAATGTAGTGGGTTTATGGCCATTTGTATTCTGTTCAGCCATATTGGTAATTAGCTTTAAAGGCACCAACTCAAAACATTTGCAATAGAACTGTGTCCCAATTGGGAAATCATGTTTTTTGTCCTGTTCTCAACCATCTATAAGGAACATTTAGAGACCATGACTCTTGAGCTTACTCTCTCCTGCAAAGTTAGTATCCTTGCTAAATTCCAGCAACCTGGGAGGCAATGGTCTGATGCATACTCAAGTCTCTGGTTTGCCGTAAATCAGTTTGCACTCCTTTGCTTCCCTTGGACTCAGTTTGCAGGGAATGAGCTTACATCCTTTTGCTTCCCTTGGACTGGAGTCTCAGGAAGTCTGGGAAGGGGGGTACAGTTAAGCCTCTGGGATTCCACAACAGCTGCCAGCATTCTGGCCTGAGTGTCTCTGCTCATTAACTGTGTCCAACCTGGAATGTTTCATAGACCGTTGGAGCTAGAAGAGACCTCAGAAATCAACTAGTTCAGAGGCTCTTAACCTACAATCTATAGATAGACTTCAGGGAAATTCTTAAACCCTCTAGATTATATGAAAAATTAGCTATCTGTTAAACCCTCTAGATTATATGAAAAATTAGCTATCTGTGTACAAAAATGTTTTTTCGCCTTGGGAGAAGATCCGTAGCTTTTATCAATTCTCCAAAGAGTTTGTAACAGAAAAAAGACATAAACCTCAAAAGGCCAGCATCCTTACAGTAGCAGAAACTCAAGCACAGAGAGACAGAAATGAGTCAGTGGCAAGTTTGAACTTAGAATGTAGATGGGCATTAACTTTCCTTTTTAAAACAAATCTTTTTGTTTCCTTTTGAATTCCAAACCATATCCCCACTGTGCTTAGTACACAGCAGATACCAGATAACTGTTACATGTACAAGATAACTGCAATGGGCCCTACCAACACATTTATTTTAACTGACCTTACTAAACAGAACCTGGACTTATGTGGGGCCCAGGGCCAATCTTAGAGCTTAATGGTGCCAAGGGATCAAGCAGGGTTTTTCCACCCCAGTTCTCTCTGATGAATGGAGTTCTGTCTTGTCCCTGTTTCTCTGAGCCAACTTGTCCCCAGGGCCCTGTGGAAGGGCAGGTGTCAGTCCTGGGCATGGACTCAGCAGCCAAACTCCAGTGCCTCTGCAGCTGTTCTCATCCCCAAGAGGCCCCCAGTGGGAGCTGACATAGATTCTTGGAAAAATGGCAAAGGAAAACTAAGGAAAAAATGCCCTTGAGTGGTGAGGGGTTGCTAGGCTTCCAAGAGGGTTGGCACTGCCTATCTCAGGTTATTAACTTACAGCCAGCTCCTGGTAAAACAGGGTAGAAGGTCTTATCCTTTCCTGTCTCCTCTCTATGCCCCCTCTTTCTCATACCAGTGGTATTTTCATGCTACCCAAAGTTCTTTAGTGTATTTCCTTACCCAGGTTTCCCCTGTCTAGGATATAAGGACTTTAGCTACCCAGTGTGTCAGAGTGAAATGAGCTATCTTGAGTTCTATTATCAGCTCTGTCACTGACTAGCAATGTGACCTGTACAGGTCACTTTGCTTTGATGGGGCTTCATGCTTCATTTATTAAAAACAAGGCTAATGAACCAAATGTGGTAATGGAGGTGAGAGCACCTGACACATATAAAATAGCAAAAGCTATGTAGAGTCATTATGGCCTTTCACCATTCAAACAGAAATGGTTGGAAAGGATAAAGTCAAGAGCCAACATCTGAGATCTGACTGCCCAGATTTCAGTCTGACTCTTTGGAGGCAGTTCCCAGAGGGGTTAGGAGTCACCAATGCTGTGAGACTAAGACCAGTGGAAGATCAGTTGACTGAATCACAGACTCTTCCTAGAGTTTCACACAGCACTTTGCTACCCAGAGACTCATGAAAATAATTTTTTGAGAGGAAGTGTGAACTGAAAGATTTGATGATATTTACCAGAATGTAGCACCAAGATATAAGAAGTTGGAAACTGAAAGCAAGAGTAAAGAGACATGGAAGATAGAATTTGAAGGTTAAATATGTGCCTAATTTAAAAAATGATCTAAGAGGAAGAACCTGAGATGAAACAAGAAGTGGTGAGAAAATAAATTGGCAAATGTGTAGACAAATCTAAACAATATTGACCATATGAAAGAATTTAAATAATAGTGTCAAACTTGCATGATTAAAAAGGCAACACAATACAGGCATGGTGGTACATGCCCATAATCCCAGTACTTGGGAGGCTGAGACAGGAGGCTCACAGGTTCATAGCCAGCCACAGGAGGCTCACAGGTTCATAGCCAGCATCAGCAACTTAATGAGAAAGTCAGCAACTTAGTTAAACCCTGTTTCAAAATAAAAAATTAGGACTCGTGGTGTAGCTCAGAGGTAGAAAGTCCCTGGATTCAGTCCCCAGTATCAAAATAAACAAGCAAACAAACAACACAATAACATGTTAGTTGGGGTAGCTCAGATTGAAATTTGTGATACTTTAGCTTTAATTGTGAAGAAAATCTAGTGCTATGACTATCTGGGAAAAAAAAAAAACTTCTAGATAGAGGAAAATGCTATAGTGAAGGCCTTTAAGCAAGAAATATCTTTATGTGTTTTAGGAACCTAAAGGCAGTCAATGTGAGCCAGGAATGATGGCACACACCTGTAACCCTAGTATTTGGGAGGCTGAGACAGGAGGATAGCAGGTTTGAGGGTAGCTTAAGCAACTTAATGAAACTCTCAGTAACTTAGTGAGACTGTCTCAAAATTAAAAAACAGATAAATGAAATAGGGCTGGGGATGTAGCTTATAGATAGACTGCCCCTGAGTTTAATCTCCAGTATTAAATAAATAAATAGGAAGTCGGTGTGGCTGAAGCAAGCTATCATATGTAATACAAGGAACTGGGCAATATATAGCCAAGATAAAAGATTTAAATTTTATTCTCTCTATGATGGACAGGCTTTGGAGTGTTCTAAAGCAGAAGAGTGATGTACCTAATTAAAATTTTAAAATATGAGTTGAGGATGTGGCTTAGTGGTAGAGTGCTTATCTAGTATGCTCAGGCCCTGGGTTCAATACCTAACATCAGAAGAAAAAAAAAAGAAAAAGAAAAGAACAGAACAAAAAAAGTATAGAATATTGTTCTGACTCTTGTATGGAGAACAGAATTGTTGTTTTGTGGTGGCAGAGTGGGGGCATGCTGCCAAGAATGGCCATATGGAGACCAGATATGTTGGTATGATACTATATCTCAGACTATGATAATGACAATGGACAGGGAGAAAAGTGACTAAAAAATAACTCTCAGGTTTCTGGTTTGGGTGACTGGGATAATTGTGGTACCATTTATTGAAATGAGGAAAACGGGTGGGAAGTAGGATTTGTAAAGGGGGAAATAAAAGTTTAGTTTGAAACGTATTAAATTTGGGATGCCTATCAAATAACCAAGTGGAAATATTAAGTAGGCAATTGGATATATATATATATATATATATATATATATATATATATATATATATATATATATATACCTAGAGTTCAAGAGTAAGAAGGGTCTGGAGATATTGATGTGTAAGTAATCAGTATATACATGGTGTATAAAGCCTCAGGACTGGGTATGATCACTTAGTAGGTAATATGAATAAAGAAGAAAAGTGATGTGACAACTGAACACTGGTCTTTTGCATATTAAGATGTCTGAAAGACAGAGAGAATCCAGAAAAGGAGACTGAGGTAGGAAGAAATCTAGAAGAGCACAATATTCCAGAAGCTAAGAAGGAAAAGTATTTAAGGAGGAAGATTTGCTCAACTTTGGTCCCTGTTGCTGAGGAGTTGCATAAGATAAGGCCAGAAAGTGACCATGGGATTTGACTTTGACAAATGCAGACTTGCTGGAGTTATGAGAATGAAAGCCTTATTAGATTGTGTCCAGAGGAAAATTTTAGGTGTGGAAAAGAAGCCTGGTGTGGTGGCACATGTATTCTAGTACCTGGGAAGCTGAGACAGGAGGAATTCAGGATTGAGGCTAGTCTCAACAACTCAGTGAAAACCTCAGCAACTTAGTGGGACATTGTTTCACATTTTAAAAAAATCAAAAAAAGGCTTTGGGATGTAGCTGGGAGATAGAATGCCCCTGGTTTCAATCCTCAGTACTGAGAGAGGGGGTGGGGAGGTGGAAGACAGCATAAAGTACTTTAAAGTATTTAAAATGTAGAAGTGGGTTTTTTTGTTGTTTATTTTTTAAGAATTGGTACACTTTGATTACATATCACAGTGAGACACAAAGTGATACATTTGTACATATACACAACATCTCTTGGTGTGGTTGGCTCCTAACCCCATCCTACTACTCCCCACCTCCCTCCCTGGACATGCTAGTAAGATTGTTAGCGATACCTTCATATATAGACATAATATTATTTGATCTGTTTATTGAAAGCACTACCAAAAACCACAAGCAAAACTATGAGATAACCCCAAGAAAATGAGTTTGATAAGAAAGCCAGGTTTGCCACAGAGACATTGCTATGGCTTACCAAGCCAACTTGGGGCCAATCTCTGACTGGAGCCAGTCCAGGGCTGGCAGGCAAGAAATGTCTCAGAATGAGAGTGGCAGTAACTTTTAGGAAAATCCTCATCTCTAATGTACTGGCTCTTTCATGAACTCACGTTGTAAAGTCTGCCAGCCACTCTCTATGGGCAGGGCACACCACTGGCAAGACTGAGAAATCAGTGTGGCTGGTCTACCCTGCTATGGAGGTTCTCTCTTCTTCACTATTGGAGCCACCCTCTCCATAGCCATTCTCTTCCCTCCTCTTCACCCTGAGTTCTCTGAGTAGGCAACTATATTTTTGTCTGTGCAGAAGGTTGGCAGATGGGTCTGGGCTATTGTGCTGTGCACAGCTTTGGAGGGTCAGAATCTGTTACTGTAGTCAACAAGATTTAGCTTGTTCTTCCAGGGCTGCTAAGAAAAAGGCACGTTCTTGCCTTTGTTCATGCAGCTATCTCTGCCTGGAATATCTCTCACATCCTTTGACCTGTATCCCACTCATGCTTCAACACTCAGTTTTTGTGCTTTCTTGTCTGTGAAGCCTTCCCAAATTCTGATGATTAAAATTGTTCTCCTTGTCTTCTGTGCTTCCCCTTGCTCTTTGTGACTCTACAACAGTGCTAACAACAGCCTGCCTTGTGTTCTAATTATTCTTGTAGTTCTAACTTGCTTATTATGTTGTCAACTCTTTGAAAGCCTGAGTCTTTATTGTACATTTCTCTATTTCTCATGTAATTACTTTATCCCATTAAGTGCATAATGTATCAATACTTGTGGAATTGAACTTGCAATGTAAATGTTTGATATATTAAAAATGAGTCTCGCTGGATGTGGTGGTGGTGCACACCTGTAATCCCAGTGCTTGGGAGGCTGAGACAGTAGGATCACAGCTTTGAAGACAGCCTCAGAAACTTAGCAAGACCCTCAGCAACTTAGTGAGACCCTGTTTCAAAACAAAAATATAAAAAGGGCTGAGGGTGTAACTCAGAGGTAGAATACCCCTGGATTCAATTCCCAGTACTAAAAAAGAGTGAGTCTCATAGATTTACAAGTAAGACCTTACTTCTTGAGGTAACATTTCTTTCTGAATAATTAGATAAGTGAAATATAGAATCTACTGGCAGCAGGCACATAAAAGAACTAACTGCCATTACCTGTAATATGTGGATGGAGAATCTAATCAAGACTAAATCAAGTCACAGAGTAAATTTTCCATTTGCAGTTAATAGACTCAAACTGCTCCCACACAGTGATTTGCTGTCTTCATTTCCCTGTCTATACTTCAACATTTAAGCCACTGGACCATCCATATAATATACTGTTCACACTAATGCACAAGTGAGCTGGCCTCCCTTCCCCCAACATCTGCTGTTCTTTCTAAAAGCAGAGCATCAAGTTAATGGTTCAATGTTAATGTGAGTTGATTTTATTGATTTTGTGCTCGCAGTTGATTAGTTGTAAAAATAGGTGTTATGCTTTCAAGTTCTCTTCTCTGACTTAAATACCCAAGCATGACTCATATGAAGCTGATGTCAGCAAGACCTCTGCTCTCTGAGGATGCTGTCAGTTGTATCATAATGATTATCATATTTACTACCTTTGTTGCCACCTCATGACAGATATTTTATCTCAAAAATTAATTTGGAAAATCTCATCTTTGTAACAAGCCAAGGTGGATTTTGTATCTGTCACGTTTGCTCAATGAAATTCTAAAAAAAAAAAGTGAGTCTTTGGGCCATTTTGATTCTTCCCACCTTTAGTTCCTCCTATTTGAAACAGAGTATTCTGTTTTCAAACCCTGTAACAAAGATAGGGGCTACTGTGTCTCAATATCCAAGGATTTGTGAACGCTGGCTATCCACATACATATTGTGAATTTGTCTACATTTGGGAGCCAGTAAAATGTGGGGTGGGATCACACACGAAATCTGATGCTGAACAGCTGGATTACAACATGAATATGATTAGAGTCAGCCACACCATTGTGAGTTTGTCAGAAGCATAGGGGACATTGCCTTTCTCAGAAGCTCCCCAAAGGCGGGATTATCCAAAGGTATTTTGCAAATCTGGGGTGGAGTTGGAGAGGATTGGGGTTGGTAGAGGATGGGTCACTATCAGAATGCCCCCCATCAATCCGTAAGGCTTTGTTATTCTACAATATATCATGCCATGTGGCTATAATGTAAAAATCACCCACTTCATCTGTTTTCAAACTAATTCGCTCATTATATGAAAAATAATTTCTGAATCCAGTCATTTCTGCTTTTTTGTTCATAAAATTTTATGGTCTTGTTACTTTTCAAAGCCTCTGAATGCTAGTCTTTGTTTTCTGCCACAGTTGATTCCTTCCTTATTCCTACTTTCCTGTGTGTGTGTGTGTGTGTGTGTGTGTGTGTGTGTGTGTGTGTGTGTTACTAGAGATTGAATCCAGGGGTGTTCTACCTCTGAGCTACATACATCCCCAGCCCTGTTTTATTCTTGATTTTGAAACAAGGTCTCATTACATTGCGGAGGCTGTCCGCAAATCTATGATCCTCCTGTTTCTACTTCCCAAATACTAGGATTACAAGTATGTGACACCATGCCTGGCTCCTGTGTTTTCATATCTTTATGAAGCCTCTGAGTATTCCACCTTCTGATATTCTTTGTATGCTGTTGAAGTATAAGTGACCTTGGTTAAATTCTCATTATGTCATAAACTCTCTACCAGGATACATGGAAAGATATATAGAGAGGGAGATACTTGGTTTTAACATTCAGAAAACTTTGTCCAGTGGTGAAGACAAAATGAATACCCAGGAAGGCCTGGGCAGACCTTGAAATAAAGTGCTAATTCATAGAGACCTCTTGCAGAGGGACACTCAAGGGCGAGACTTCCCTTACTCCTGAGGGAAAATAATGGCCGAGATATTCAGAGATAAGGGCAGCCCCAAGTAAGAAGACACATAGGAGATCTTCAGGGTCAAGGAAGTAGCAATGTGAAAAAAAGGCAGAGACACTTGGCAGAGCAAAGTTAGAGTCTCCAAATTTTATTAAGCGAATGTCCACAATATTGGTAGGAAGTCTGCAGCAGGGCTCAAAGTCATATATCTTCAGTTATTAGATCTGCTCCCTGCACAGTCTGAAGGATGCCAATCAGTATCAGCCAGAGACAGGACAACCTGGATGTGGTAGTCAATCATTTTCAGAACACTTATAAATTTTTCTATCCTAGTGCTCATGACAATAAATGGGAATGCTCTGTTTCAATGTACCTCATGCTATCAGACTGTGGGCTCCCTAAAATCATGTTCTGTATTTTATTCATCTCTGTCTCCTCGGTGTCCAAACTATATGTAAATGTTTTTTTTTATTGCTGAGTGTTTAAAAGCACAGGCTTTATAGCCAGGTAGATCTGTGTTGGTTTGGATTCATTGATTTCCACCTGGATGATTTTACATATTGTCTCTAGATTTTAGGCTTCTCATCTTTAAAATAGTGATGACAATAATACAAACTTGTAGGATTTATTGCAAGGGTAAAATGAGATGATAGATTTTGAATTACTTAGTAGAATGCTTGTCACAGAGTAAGCATTCAATCAGTGGTAAATCTGATTTTTTTCTTTTGCAGTACCAGGGATTGAACCCAGGGGCATTCTACCTCCATTCTATGCCCTCAGTCCTATTTTTTTGTTTTTTTTTTTTCCCTTTCTTTTTTTTTGTTTTGTTTTATTTTATTATTATTTTTTTAATTATGCGTGTGTTGTAAGCATACATCTTTGTTAGGTACTAATTGATAATGACATATGTGCCCACATTTCTCATTTGACCCCTTCCCCAAATTCCCACCCCACTCCCTCGCCCTCTCTCCCTCTCAAGTTCAGTTTGGTGAGTAACCTTGATGTACATTAGGGAGCCCCCCACCCCATCCATCCCTTTCGGTTAAATCAACTTCTTTGTTTATCGAGGGTCTCTTCTTTTCCATCTGGAGACCCTCTTATGCCCCATCTTCCCCCTAGCATCTGCATATTAGGGAGAACATATGCTTCTTTACTCTTTGTGACTGGCTAATCTCACTTAACATAATGTTTTCCAGTTGCACCCATTTCCTGGTAAATAACATGATTTTGTTCTTCTTTATGGCTGAGTAAAATTCCATTGTGTACATATCCCATAGTTTTGTAATCCATTCATCTGTTGATGGACATCTTGGCTGCTTCCATAGTTTGGCTATTGTGAATTGTGCAGCTATAAACATAGATACACATGCGTTGGTCTGATAGTTTGGTTTCTGTTCTTTTGGGTAGATACCCAGAAGTGGTATTGCCGGATCATATGGTAGGTTCATTCCCATTCATCTGAGGATCCTCCATACTGTTTTCCAAAGTGGTTGCACTAGTTTGCAGTCCCACCAACAATGTATTAGAGTTCCCACTTCTCCACATCCTTGCCAGCAGTTGTTGTTCGTGTTTTTGATGATTGCCATTCTGATTGGGGTTAGGTGAAATCTCAAGGTAGTTTTGATTTGCATCTCTCTGATTGCTAATGATGTTGAACATTTCCTCATACATTTATTGGTCATTTGTATTTCTTCTTTTGTGAAGTGTCTATTTAGATACTTTGCCCATTTTTTGAAACAGGATCTCCCTAAGTTGTGGAGGGCCTCACTAAGTAGCTGAGGCTGGCCTGGGATCCAGATCCTCTGGTCTCAGGCTCCCAAGTACTGGGATTACAAGCATGCACCACCATGCCCGGCTGGTGGCTGGTAAATCTGAGTGTTATTATATGATTGTGGGATGAATAAGTGAGAGACAAGTGGACTGAAAAAGGTGCCGATCTGTTTGATGAGGTTGGAATACAGGACTTAGAAGAAGCTTAACAGGAGTGACCCTGGCAGTCCTCCAAGTCTTCTCCCTTCTCTGGGCATCTCATAAACGATTGGGAGGCTGAGACAATGGCAATGGTCTTTAAGCATCTCTCCCTTTGTGTAAGGCTTGCAATCATCTTGGCTGGGAGAACAGGGATTGAATAGATCTAGGGTGGGGGATGATGTTATTAATATAAACAGTTTTCAAATGTAGCATATTGCTCTCTGCACCCAGCAAGCTGTTATTAGTTTGTGAGCACTGTGTCTTTGGAAAGCCAGTGCTGGCAGCTTGAATGAGAAGCTTAGAACAATTAGATGCTTTGAACACTTAGAAGCTAAGGAATTGGATGAGTATGTTTTGACTTTATAGTTTCTCCTGGGGTTTCCCTGATGTGCTGGACTAATTATCAGATGCAATTAGAAAAACTGAGAAGTGGGGAGACTGCAGGGAGCAACATACATTCCCAGAGTCTCTTATATCTTTGGGCAGGCTGAGGAGAATGTCTATTACAAAGAAACAGCAATGCATAGTATGCTAGAAGGCAGGAAGTGTCCTAGGAACATGGATTTATCAGTAAAGACTCAAGCCTATGAGACCCATGGCTTTTGATGAAGTTTCAATGGGTCAGTGGTTTTTCCCTCTTGGTTTCTCAGTGAGGAATGGTATTCTGGGCCATTATCCAATTTTTAGTCTCCAATACGGTTAAGAAATGGTGTCCTTCTTTTACAACTCATTCACACAAAGAAAGGAATTTCCACCTCTGGGTAAGCTACAGGATCTAGATACTGCAAGCTGCAGAAGATTTTTCTCATGTTTCTTAGCACAAGTGAATTGGACCGGGAGTAATCTGTATTTGAGGCTCTGCGGAAAGGTGACATTTGCTGACTGTGTTTTCTTCAGAGGAGGCATTCCATTTGGATATACTCTCAGTCTTCTTGATACCATGTAAACAAGATGACCATGCATGGAAATATGGAAAGACAATGGAACTTTCACTCACTGTGGGTTGTGGTGCAGACTATGAGTATGCTAGGTACTTTGAGAAAAAAGAAACTGCTGATTGCTGGAGATGATGGCCCAGATGTGAATATTTCAAGCCCCTGCCAACATGGTGTGAAGTTCATTGTTATAAGGACATCAAATACCAATCCAGTGTTTCTGCTTTCACTATAGGTAACCTGTCTCCATGATTTCTTTGGTGATGATGATGTGTTCATTGCCTGTGGTCCTGAAAAATTTCGCTATGCTCAGGATGACTTTTCTCTGGATGAAAATGGTAAGCACAATCATTGGGTTTCATCATCCTCTTTTTCTAGATTTTAGAATTTCCATGGGTTTATGTGGCCTGGAGAAAATCCAAGTATAGTCCCTCAAGGGCAGATATTGTTAGACTTCCCCCTGTCTATTTGGATACATGGGTCACTGAGTGAAGGCCTGAATAGAGATGTTCCAGAGACCCAGACTCCAAATTCAATAAAACTCAGCATCTGCCCAAGTAGTGACTATGTTTCTTGAATCCCATACTATGTTACATGGGCCAACATGTACCATCAGACCCCAGGAAGGTACATCTGGAATCAGGATTGGATATTATACATACACATTATTTTCTAGTCACCTAGAAAATATTTGGCCTAAGTAGCAGTTCCATTTTAGAAAGATTTTCCCACTGTGTTCTTAGTGTCAAACCCTTTTCCCACTTTTGGGCTTGCTGCCCCAGTCTCCCTGCTCTGTGATTCAATAATCACAGAGGGCTGTTTATCCCAAGAAGGAGCTGAACATCTGCCTGTGTAACTTCCTTTGCTTGAGTCAGCTTCAGGTATAAGTTAAAGGTGAATTGGCTCACAAAGCAACAGGATTAGCATATGATCCTGATGGATAGACACATTCAAAGCGTATTGCCCATTTAGGGGGAGTATAATGTGAGAACAGCAGTGGGAGTTTTACTAATACAGACTTTACAAACAACTCAAGTGACCAGGACCCTAAAAAGGGCAGCATTCATGCTGTTTTCCCCTTGAGAAGAAGCAAATGACTGAAAAATAGCTAAATGAATTCAGGCTAGGTCTAGTTTCCTATGCCTTCTTACATCTCTAGTTCTGGGCAGTGGTCTCTAAAGTCTATCAACCAAAGCAAGAAACAAAACAAACAAAAATAAGTTTTTCTCTTGATTCAGTTCCCTAATAAGCTCAATTTACTAGAATAGCTCCCTTAATTGTTCTGGTTAATTTACATTTCAGTATACATTTAAGCAGGAGGCAACAGGAGGTGCCTAAAGAAAAAACTATCTCCTACCCAACTGTTAATTCCACTTTTTATATCATAACACACAGTTGTAAAAACTGGTGTGCAAAGAGCTCCAGACTAGGACTCAGGAGACTTGGTGTCTAGTTCCTGTTCTGCTACTTTCTTACTTTTTGGCACTAGGAGAGAAGCTTAAGCTTTTTGTATACGCATCAGTTAAATGAGTATAATGATATTATTTAAAAATTAGTGCTATCAGTGCCCAAATTTACCAGAGTATGGGATGCCAAATGAGCTGCATAGAAAAAACACAAATGTGTCTAACTGGGTCTGAGGCAAATAAAGGACAATTGATAGACTCTCCTATACACTTATGAGTGTGCTGAAGTTATGAGTGACAATCATTGCTGGCCCATTTATTCTTTAAACCAGCATAAGGGATTATGATAGCATGCATTGAAAATTGGTAAGAGATATGTAGATGCAAGATGGTGATGGTAGTCATGCTGATTCATATAAAATGACATGGCACTCATAATGTACCTATTACAATGTGTGGCATATAATAGAAAATAAGTAGTGGCTTTCTACCCTCCTTTAAATTACTCATTATGTTTCATCTGTGTATCTGAAACCTCTGAGATGCCAACTTCTATTTTAAGGAAATTAAACATTATATACACAGGTGCTGTTCTGAGACATGGCTAGGTCATCCTCAGATGATCGAGTCAACTTATTACTTACTTGATATGATTTGAAACTTCTGCCCTTGGTCCATACTCCAGAAACTTAATTACCTAGTTAAGCCCAGATGACTTTTGAAAGATTTTCTCATTCCTCATTTTCCAGAACTACCATTCCTACAGTGAAGACTACCTTGTAGTCTAGATAAACTCAGGTATTTTGCTTGTAGTAACCACCTTTGCTTTCCAGAGGCTACTAACAAGCTGAACCTCCGTTGTACCCTCTGCTAAGTTTTCTGTCTTTTTTCTCCAGAATGCCGAGTTATGAAGGGAAACCCATCTGCCACAGCTGGCCCAAAGGCATCCCCAACACCTCAGAAGAGTTCAGCTAAGAGCCCTGGCCCTATGCGCCGAAGCAAATCTCCAGCTGACTCAGGTAACGACCAAGACGGTGAGTGATCTTCTCCTAACTGTGCATGCTGACTCATTTATGGAGCCTGATCCCTCTGCATGCAGAGGAATTAATTCCTCATGATCACCACTGTGTGTCCATGAATGCCAAGTCTATCATTTTAGAGACTAATACGGTCAAACTAGTTTGAAGTCATGAAGGCACAGCTACAACCCACTCAGTTGGATACAGATCAGATATCTGGCCTATTTGCCATGTTTTTTGTAATGCTTATTGTCATGGTTATCATTATTGTCATATTCTTCAACATCATCACGTAAAAACATATTCAATGAAATAATAAAGGCAAACATCAATCCAAAATTAAAAATCAGAATCAAGCACAAGAATGTAAAATTAACACCCAAAAGTATCACCATAGTTGATGCACTTGAGCATCAATTTTGACTTTGAACTAATTAGATGCTATAACAATAAGGGAAACAAGTGCACCATATATGTGCACAATTTTTAAAAGGAAAATAAGTTACCTCATTTTCACAATAGGAAAAGAAAGCACAAAGTTCTGAAAGCAGGCAAAGAGATTGTCATAAAACGTTGTATTTAGTAGATTTTGAGTAACCTAAAATTGCCGTCTATGGAATTACTTCCAACCCATGAGTTGTTTGTTATCAGTCAGTCTGTGATGAGATTAGGCGCTTGTGCCAAATGTAAATTAACTAAGCCACTAAGCAAACCATTTAGATCAGCTTTTTTGTTTCAGAGCATTATTTCATTGATGAAGGCAGCAGTATATTGATTTACATCCTGGGAGAGACTCTATCTTGTCTTGGGCCTGTAGTTTGAGTGGCACTGATTTAAAAGGAAATGTCTTCCATTCTTTTCTAACAGATGTTATTAAAAATAAAAAGCCAGCCGGGCATGGTGGCACATGCTTGTAATTCCAGTACTTGAGAAGCTGAGACAGGAAGGTTGCAGATTTAAGGCCAGCCTCAGCAACTTAATGAGACCCTATTTCAAAATAAAAAATAATTAGTAGGGGGCAAGGGGTGGAGCTTGGAAGTAGAATAACCCTAGACTCAGTACAAAAATAATAATAGAAACATAAAGTCATAGAAGTCTAAGTTCAGAAGCTTAGTAGACTCATGCATAATTTGAGATCTTTGTAATAAGGAAATCACACAGTTCAGAAGACCTATACATTTGTCCTCCAAAAGCTCAGAGTTCATCGTGAGAATTCTTCTAGCCTGAGAACCTTGGGGAAGCACAAAGGACCTTTAATTTGGGACAGTTTGAGTAGCCTGTTGGCTTTTAAATACCTTTGCTTAAAAAAATATCCTGTTCTGCCTGTCTCACACTTCCAGAACTGTGCATATCACCAGCCATTTTTATTCTCAAAGGAAACTAAAGTGTGAGAAGGCAGCCCAGGCTTTTCATATTCCCATG
Organism: Graphiurus murinus; assembly: GCA_004027655.1. Classification (NCBI taxonomy): domain Eukaryota; kingdom Metazoa; phylum Chordata; class Mammalia; order Rodentia; family Gliridae; genus Graphiurus; species Graphiurus murinus. Next base: position 1,114 of record PVLC010026027.1, on the reverse strand, counting down.
TCTTTGCAGTCTTTGCACACCCTGTTTCTCCATACCTGGAATGCCATACTTTCAACTCACCACTCTTTGCTTGAAAAATTCCTATTCACTCTTCACAAACTCATGTAGAGATAGTTTTTCTGTTCTCTGCATGCCATTCATATTTCTGGGGCAATATTCACCACCCTGTGTTGCAAAGTACGTGTTTATCTGTGTCTTTCCCTAACTATTGAGCCCCTCAATGGTGGTGTGTCATGTTTATTTTTATATCCTCAGTGCTGAGCACAGTGCCTGGTCCCTAGTAGATACTCAAGTAGTGTTACTGAATGAATAGATGCATAAAAGCACATATTCCACCTATCATGGTGCTAAATACCCAGTAAACATTTAAGTAATGTTTACTGAAGGAATAAAAATGCATGTGCTTTGATGCCATCTTGTTTGAGTGTGCAGAAGTGCACAGGAGTCTATTTAACAAATTTGTATTGCTATAAATGCAGAGATCTAGGTTTTAGATTTTAACCCTTGAGTTGAGAATGAAGTTATTTGGATAATTTCTAAGCAGAGATATGCAAAATTAAAAAAACTTTAAAACATTTGTTCAAGATTTATAAAATTTAACATGGAAAATAGAATATCACTCTTAGAGGATGACCAAACTAACAATGAATCTATAGTACATAACTTAGAAAAAAAAATACGACAGTACGAATTGGACATCCAAGAGATCTGGGCCAATTTTAAAAGAGCCAATCTAAGAATAATAGGCATAGAAGAGGGATTAGAAGTTGAAACTTATGGAATAAACAATCTCTTCAAAGAAATAATAACAGAGAATTTTTCAAACATAGAAAGAGAAGTCAACACACAGGTCCAGGAAACATACTGAACTCCCTCAAGACAAGACCAAAGAAGAGGTTCACCACGCCACATAGGAATCAAATTGACCAATGTAGAGGCAAAGGAGAGAATCTTAAAGGCAACGAAAGTAAAAGGCCAAGTGACATTTAGAGGCAAACCAATTAGAATTACGCCAGACCTCCCGAATCAAGTCATGAAAGCCAGGAGAGGATGGAGTAACATATTCCAAACTCTGAAAGAAAATAACTTACAGCCAAGATTCTCATACCCAGCA
>PVLC010026026.1:0-23100 GCA_004027655.1 Graphiurus murinus | reverse complement strand
TGGGGATTGAACTCAGGGGCATTCTACCTCCGAGCTATACCCCCAGCCCCATTTTTTTTTATTCTTTATTTTGAAACCGAGTCTCACTAAGTTGCGGAGTGCCTCACTAGGTAGCTGAGGCTGGCCGCGAACCCGGATCCTCCGGTCTCAGCCTCCCGAATGCTGGGATTACAAGCGTGCGCCACCACGCCCGGCTTCCCCAACACTTCTTACTCTTGGTTCTTCACAACTTCCTCTCAGCCAAGGCTGCTGGAGAGCAGACACTCCTCTGTCCCTGTCCCTGCAGATCCTTCATCCTCCACCCAGCTTCATCCACTGCCTTTTGCTCTCTCCCACCTCTTCCTGGCCCTGCAAGCTCTGTGCTAGGTAGATCAACTTATTCTTCTTTTCTTTTAGCCACGCCCCCCCACCCCATTTCCCAAGCTTATCCCTCCTCTTCCTGTTTTTGATATATCCTGAAGTTGCAGGAAGCCACAAGTCTTAGAGGGTGAGAAGGTCAAATCAAACTGGCAGAGGAATATTGTCCAGAGGAGTTGGAGGGTCATGGAGGAGCCAGAGTTCCACAAATCCTTTCTTTCCTGCCTTCCTTCCTTTCATCTAGGTGTGTTTTACTACATCATCTCTCCTGGTCAATCTTTGCTCTCTCTCTCTGTCTCAGTTTTTCTTTCTTTCTTTCTTTCTTTCTTTCTTTCTTTCTTTCTTTCTTTCTTTCTCTCTCTCTCTCTCTCTCTCTCTCTCTCTCTCTCTCTCTCTCTCACACACACACACACACACACACAGACAAAATCTAAAATTTCATTGTGACTCCTACAATTTACAATTATTTCTATGATCATGTACCTTCTTAGAAAAATATATATAAATATTCTTAGGTGCCTTTAAGATACGATCAGATGTAGCCTATTTATAACTTACTAAATATATTTGCTTGAAACTTGAAATTGGCAATGGATGGCTGCCCAGAGAACAAACACATTATCAGCACCCCCAGTCATAATCTGAATGCCCTGAGTTACTGGAGGGTACTGCTAACTAGATGATGGCCCTCCCAGTATCCTTCTGCCGCTAGATGTCCTTCCTTGCCAATACTGAAATGCAATCGCACTTCCTTCCTGGGGTCTCTGAAGTGTACGTGGATACCTGTTCAGGTGTGCCCACCCAGCCCTTCCACACTGTTTGAAAATGAGAGGGTAGTGTAGCAAACCTAGGAATAATTCATCTTCTGCACATGGTTGCCTGACTTTGATGGGGATTAAGGAATATGCTTATTCACACTAAATCAGGCACAGCTTCTTGGTGATTTTTCTACAAGACACAGTGATTGCTACCTGCTTCCAGCCTTCCCATGTCCCTATGATGCCTCTGATCTAAACTTCATCTTCACTTCTTCAGAGACACCAAATCCTTCTTGGTTCTATGTCTGACTTGATTTCATCAATGGAAAACTGTAGAACTCTCCAGGAAAATAACATCTATTGAAAGCTCTGGTAGACACACTCCATCCCACGGTGACTGCTACTGAGTCCCACCCTTATGTAGTACTCTTCCTTCATGTGCTGTAGAAAGTGACTTACCCCTAACCAATACAATACGGCCAAGGTGATGGGATGTCATTTCCATAGTATGTTACATTAGATGACAAAGGTAAAGGGATTTTTCAAGTGCTATTAAAATTTCCAATCTATTGACTTTGAGTTAATTAATGGGTAGGTTATCTTGGGTAGGCCCAATTGAATCAGATGAGGCCTTTAAAAAAAGGATTCAGCACTTCCTAGAAGTTAGGGGTCCAAGTAGCAATCACTCCCCAATCCTTTTGAAGAGCCTAACTACCATGAATTCCTTGCTTGGTGAACCTGAACTCTGTCAACAGTCTCAAGAAGATTAGAAGATGCTCTTCCCCAGGCAAGCTTCCATATGAGGACATAGTCTAGCCAACATCTCTACCTGAACTTATTCAGATTTTGACCTCAGGATCCAGTTAAGCTGTCCCTAGACTTCTGATCCACAGAAACTGAGATAAGAAACGAAGACTGCCTGGGTATGGTGGAGCACACCTATAATTCTAGTACTTGGGTGTCTGAGATGGGAGGATTTGAGGTTTGAGGCCAGTCTCAGCAACTTAGCAAGGCCCTCAGCAACTTAGTGAGATTCAGTTTCAAAATAAAAAACAAAAATAGGGCTGGGGGTATGATTCAGATATCGAACACCCCTGGGTTCAATCCCCAGTAATACATGAGAAAGAGAGCTAGAGAAAAGAGGAGAGGAGAGGAGAGAAATAAAGATTATGTTAAGCCACTAAATTTGTTTTGCAGAAAGTATAAACAAAACAAAACATAAGACTACTTATATGAAATGCACTAAAACATTTTAGACTAGATACTTATAAGTAACCAGAAGTTTTCATTCTGCACCCTACCCAAGTATTATGTGCTTCTCCTATTTTTTTTAGCCTAAATACAAAAGCAGAGCATGCTTTTCCTTATTGCTATCATAAAGTGGCTTTTTTGTATGAGAAATTCCATCACCATTATGCATTCATTTTGGCATTTTTAAAAGTCTTCTTCTTCTGATGGGCCCTTAACTGTTTTGCATGTCATCAATGATATTTCTTCATCTCTGAGCCCTTCTTTCACTGTCCTATGAATAGAGAATTTTCCCCCAGTAATACCCACAATGAAACCACAAGTTTTCTTGATGGCTTTTCAGGATGGTGCTGAGATTTTCTTGGTCGGGGACCACCCGTCTGACTGTGCTCGTCTCAAAGCAGATAGTGGGAGTGCAGGAGGGCCAGAGGAACACAGAAGTCTCATTACATCTCCACTTGGCTGCCACAAGATCCCTTTTGTTCCCATTCCATTTCCCAAAGCAAGGACCTGGCCAAACCTAAAGCAAGTAGATAGGGAAGGACATTTCATCTCAGTTGTGGGAAGAATATATTTGTTAGTAACACAATTTATGACACCCTGTTTCTGTAATACCCATGTTTAGTTTTTGCCCTTTACATATCATCAGTAATGTCTAACTTTGACATAATAAGTAACCTGTACCATTGTCATTCAAGAGTTTTATTTATCTGATTGATCATCCAATCTCACTTATGGAATTAAAGCAAAAATCTTGAACAAACCATGGAGGTCAGACCTTCTTTTGATATACATGTAGTTTCAACTGGTATCTGTGGAAGCTCAGGGAAAAATAAAACAAACTACAATCTTCAATTTTATGATGTACAATTCTGGTTCTTTGCTGGGTTTTGCTAAAATCAGAGACCATGCATACCTTGTGTTTCTTGCTAAAAAAAAATTTAAAATTGGGTAAAGTTTTCTTCTAAATTATGAAGATCTCACTAGCATATTGTCCCCATGAGAACTCTTTAATGTAATTGTGTAATTCCTAATTTGATGGACCTTTATTCAGTTCATTTGTTATAAAAAGTTGGGAGTCAGTAGAGAAATACACTTGATTCATCTCAACTGAGTATAGCTGAGTTCTAGAACTGATTTACAAAATCCTGCAGAGTAATACTCCAATATAGGTCTCCAAGAAATAAAAAAGACGATTCAGTCTCAAAATAATGTCATTTTGGAAAAGCACAGTTTCATACAAAAATTTAAAGAAGCATCTATACTTTTTTTGGCTCTAAAAGTATATCAGAGGGATTTCCTATAAAATCATTTTCCTACCTTCTGAACAAAGTCCAATGGTCTTTTCATTTGGTCTTGTTCAGTTTGCTTCAATCTGCAGAACACATGCTAGTATCTCCTGTATCACCTCTTCTCATATGTAGACTGAATTATCTTGTCTTGTAGGAAATGGCATCTTTGCCATTGATGAGGGATGAGAAATAGGGAGGAAACAGCACTACAGGTGCACCATTCTTTTAGTTGACTTGGAAGTGATGGAAATCTGTGAAGACACTCACGTTCATAGTTTTCAGTTCCAAGCACAGAGTTTATAGGCCCAATTTGCCATTTCTCAAAATCTCTGAAAACAAATTCTAGAAGAGAAATTAAATCCACAAGTTATATACTCATGGTATATCTAAATATGCTTTGCTTCATGCCAGATAAGAAAAGGAAACTTCCAGTGTATGTTCAGAGCTGATGTGATTTCAACAACTTTAAAAGTATCCTTTAAGAATAATTTCTAATTTCTCTTTCCTAGCTGATGGTCCTGTAAATATTTGAAGGTGGCTCATTCATGTTATTGGGCTGGGCATGTACTGTATCAAAGGCTTTCCTGCAACGTGGCTCAAGTGTCTTCATCATTCTGGTTGCCCTACATCAAGGCAATATTTATTGGTAATTTTCATTCTTTTCCTTAGATTTTGGTGGTTTGAAGATCAAAATGTAGAAAAGGACCCAGTAAGTCTCTTTCCTCATATACCACAATCACATTAATTCAGCTTAGCTACAGCAGTATTTTGGGAGGGAAAATAGCACAGGGTTGAAAGAACTCGAACTTGGAGCTAGACTTCCAGGATTCGTTGTCAGACTCAGTCACTTGCTAGCTCCATGTCAGTTGGATCTATATGAGGTTATGTTATGGGTTTTTTCAAGATTCCAAGAGGTAATACACACAAAGAACTTCCATAATGTCTGGAACACAATACAAGGGCGCAGACAATATTACTATCATCATCATTATCATCATTATTATTATTATTATTATTATTATTATTATTTAATATTGTTGTTATTCTGAACATCCCCTCCACCAATTTTGGAACTCAGAGTCAACTAATTTTCCTAGCATCAGAAACTGCATGGAACATTGTAAAGTACTATTATTGCCCTGTTATCATGTTCCTCACAGCTCATTCAACCTATTCAATGAATCCAGTGACAGATTAAACTAGATTATTCTTCTACAGGGTCCCTTGATACCAAAAAATTTTATTTAGACCTGGAGGTTATCTTTGACTAATAGAAGCTGAAACTTGCTCTTTGAAAAGAACATAAAACAGAATAGGAACACAATTTCTTGTTTTTTTACATGCCAGACATCATGTTAAAACTGACACAAATACATAAATACCACACACACACACACACACACACACACACACACATTTACACTCAATTTACCTTGTTGCTGGTTTTCCTGTCAATACTCTACAAATGATGATTATGACAGTGACAGCAGCTGCTCCCTTCCTGAGTAGCAGAGATACTAGAAGGATATAGAAACAATATCTGAGTGTGTCTTTTCCAGGATTTGCCAGCAGGATTTGCATTTGTGATTGGGACTGTTTCATAGTCAATTGCTTTCCCATTGAAAAATCTTCCCACAAGGCCATTCCACACATCAGCACAGCTTTCCTTTGGCAAACACATAACAACTCTCAATGTTTCCACAGAATCTCAAAAAGTGCTTTCATAAACTTATCTCATTTAATCTTCACAAAACCCAACAGCAAAGAAATTTTGGAGAGCTTAACAAGACTGGTAACAAAGTCTGCAAAGTCTCTTCAGGTGATGGAATTAACACTTGAATCCATACCTACATATTCACTAGTATCTTTCATCCCCAAACACAAGGATATTGACCAACACAAGGCTCTGCATTTCCAGAGCTTTGACCGGGGAGCCAGGTGACCTACACAGAGACTCTGTTTCTTCCACTCACTCTGTACATGGCCTAGGGAAGCTTTCCTGACTCCTCTGAGTGTTTAGAAATGGTCAAAATAATCTCTTTCCAATAAAGTGAACGTTAAATTCAATACTGTGGATAAAAGTATAACTGGAAATTTGGTACTTGCCTTGATTTGCTAAGTCAAATAATTGGGAAAAAACTTTTGGAAGAAGGAAAAAGAAAAAAAAAATTTTTTTCCAGTACTGGGGATGGAACCTGGGGGCATTCTACCTCCGAACTATACCCCCAGCCCTATTTTTTATTCTTTATTTTGAAACAAGGTCTCACTAAGTTGCACAGAGCCTCACTAAGCAGCTGAGGCTGGTCACGAACCCAGATCCTCCAGTCTCAGCCTCCCAAATGCTGGGATTACAAGCGTACATGCCTGGCTGGAAAAAGAAATTTTATTGATATTCTAGCAATAGGAGAAATCAGTGAACTTTCAAGACCAAAAGAAACCTGATACTTCCTGAACAGAGAGAAAAAAAAGGCCCATTTAAGAGCAGCTTTTCAGGGTTACTCAGGTGTGCTTATCAGAAAGACACAATTCTTGTCCCCACAGTCCTGAACTGATTCCTTTTTCAGACTCCTAGAGACCAATTCTTTATTAATTCAGTCAGGAAACCTATAAGAGCATGTTATTCGTTAACGGGGGTGGGGTGGGGTGGTGGGAAAGGAGGAAAAATGTCAGCTTTGAAACAGTCCATCTGTTAACTGCCAGGGTCAGCTTTGAAGTGGGCCCTTTTACAAAAGCACTCCACACTTGCCAGTGTTAAACATAGGTTCACCCCCAAACACAAATGTGAGTGGAATGTTCTATAGAAAGTTCAGACTGATTTCCATGCTGTCAGAATAACAGCTATTGGATGATCATTGCTTTGGGCAGTTGGAGTCAACATTGTTAAGAAGGTGCCTAATTAAAATGTAGAGATGATTCGTGGCCATTGGTAAATATTTACCTCCTGCAGAAGAAATGACTTTTATTTTTTCATTTGGGAATATTTTCTTTGAGCATCTCTTTACTCATCTGAATTTCTTATTTACATTCTTACAAGTGAAGAAAATCCAGTAAAATAAGCATTTATTTTGTGTCCTTATGATACATCTTTAATAAGTATGTAAATATGCATGGTTAGGGCAGGTGATTAGTGCTCTTATCTGATGCACTAGAAAGCTTAATAAGGCATGATATCCATTTAAGCTTCATTTTCATTTTTTAGATCATAAGTATAGAAAAAATGTAACTGTAGAAAATGGAAAGAGATAAATTATATGATGTGTCACAATTATTCTTACTTCAAAGATTGCTTCCTAGTTTAATATACCTTGCTTGGGAACCTTGCAGGCAAAATCTAAGTTTATATGTATATTTTATTAAATTCTTTGGTTTATTTATTCAAAGAACACTATAGACGGAGGAAAAATGTAAGCATCAACCAAGTGGTTCGATAGTTTGGGTCCCAGAGCTCATCTGGAGTACAGTGAATAAAATTAAAACATTTTTAAAAAGTGCTTTACAATTTCCAAAAGGCCTCCATTACACACATACACATGCAAAATATACATATCAGGAAAATTATAAGATATCATGGTGTGAGAATTTGCTGACTGAATTTGCCTTAGATGGTACGCTACTCAAAAAGGGCTCAGGATGAGTTCAATGTTCATTGTGGGACTTAAATTATAGTAAATGAGGCAAAACCTTAAATAGTGCTTACTGATTCCACTAATCCCATTAATGTTTGTAATGCAGAATTTCAAAATCTATTGGAATAACAAATCTCAGTTACAGCTAACTGTATACTGCTAAGTAAAAAGACTGGTTTGCTATTCACTTTCCCAGGTCTTTTTCTTTTTTAACAAATCAACTTATCTTCTTTCAGGATAATCCTTTCCATGAAATTACAGTGAATCTGTTTCACGTTTCAAGCAGATTACAGTGTCAGTCGAAAAGTTAGTAGAAACAGAGTTGGTGCATGTGTCAACATGGGCTTAAAACTGGCTTTATTTATTTTTTTGCGGTACAGGGGATGAAACCTGGGGGCATTCTACCTCCGAGCTACAGCCCCAGTCCTATTTTTTTTATTATTTATTTTGAAACAGGGTCTCACTAAGTTGCGGAGGGCCTCATTAAGCAGCTGAGGCTGGCCGTGAACCCGGATCCTCCAGTCTCAGCCTCCCGAATGCTGGGATTACAAGCATGTGCCACCACGCCTGGCTTAAAACTGGCTTTAAAAAACTAACTAGTGCTGGAAATGCAATGAGATATTCAGCATAATAAGGAAGGAAATCAAAATAGTTTCAAATACACTCAAGAATGGAAAAAAGGTTCTTTTTAAAAAAATCTATTCTGTTTTCTGTTACAATGCTGAAATCTCCTTGAGTTTCCTATACATTTTCCTCATGACTATTACACTGTTTGGAACAACAATTTTGTCATCTCTTTCTTATTTCACCCTGAGACGTCTGTCTTTTTGCTGACTGTCTCTGCATTCCCAGAATTCACTCCAATTCCTTAACAATGCATTTTCCACTCTTTTTTTTTTTTTTCCTCATTAAAACCACTAGTTTCTTTAACTTGGCCACAAAAGGCCCCTTTAGACCAAAGGCTATGATCTATTTTCTATTCTCTTTCTTTTTGATCTGTGCAAAGTTCTAATTTATTTTCCACTATTTCTTCCTTAGATTTCTCAACTCCCTTGGCTTCTGTACACTACACTATCCTCTTTCTCTCTCTCTCCTCATCATTTGATCTACTCCTTCTAGCCTGTTAGGCTTTTTGAGCTGGTCTCTGCCCCTCAAATATATACCTTTGCCAGAAATCAATTTTTAATTTTCTACTTATAAAAGTCTATACATCCTTCCTTCAAGACTTAAGTCATCTATTCAACTTTTTTTTCACTAGGCAATCATTTATAGTATTTCTAAAATGATTCAAGAAGTGTATTACAGGCTGTGAGATATAATGTGGACAGTTGCATAAAAGAGCTTCATTATCAAATTACCACTTACCTGTTAGTATATGTATATATATATATATTTTTTTCAATCAGAACATATTACTTTCACTTCTTGCCCAAGTACCAACGTACTGTATCCCTAGACATTACTGCAATAACTTCACACTCAAAATACACCTAAAAGTGACTCATACTTTTTCCACCTTGTCTAATCCCCTGAAATTTTCTGTTCTATGATATGACAGTGTCCTTGTCACTGAAGCCCAAATATTAGTGTATATTTGACTAATTCTCATGCTACCAACATACCTGTGTAGTAATTTCATCATTTATTTCTGATTTACAGCTGTTTCATCTAGTCCCACCTTTACAACCTCAGTGCTACTCTTCTATTGGGACCTCCTCATATTAAGCTAAGCTGTTTTATAGTTTCCAGCAGTTGCATCCAAACTCTGCTCATCTTCTACCTCCAATCCATTTTATTATTTACTGCTAGGATTATCTAGTTAAATGTTAATTAGAATCAACTTCATCAAATTCCCACTGTGAATAATCATGAATGTTGGGGGACCTCCACAAGCTGCCCGACTCTACTTCCCAGCCTCATCTCCAGCAGTTTATTTGAATTCTTGAGCCCTACCCATTCCCAGTGCTGAGGATCAAACCCACAGCTTCATGCTTTCCTGGTAAGCAACCTCCCAATAAGCTGTAGCTTCAGCCCCTGAATCTCTTATTGAAGATGTTCTATCTTCTAACAGTAAAACTCTAGTCTCAGGTCTTTTTCACATGCTAAGTCCCATATTTGGCATATGACTTTCTTATCTCTTCTTTATTAAACATATTATTCTATCACACTTTATCAATTCACCTTTACCAAGAGATATATCATTTTTTTTGCCAACTTGTATATCACTTCTTCCATTAAATTCCAGATTTTGATTTTTTTCCCTCATGCATTCCTTAGTATCTTTTTTTTTTTCTTTTTTTATGTCCTGAGGATTAAACTCGGGGGAATTCTATCTCTGAACTATACCCCCTTGCAACGTCATCCTAATAGCTGGGCCTTGAGCATGGCTCAGCCCACTGGAATTCTGTAAGGCAGGCAATTCCAAAAGAAGGAATGTGTGGCATTTCCCACTTTGTATTATTATATTCTGGAAAATTGGGGTGCTTTGGGTTTTGCTTTCACATTAATTATAAAGAAAAAATTTCCTAGAGACACAAGATGGCTAAACGGATTGTGATTCATCAATGGTAGCTAAAAAGAAAAATGTCTCAGCTCATCTCAGAGATATTTATTAACCCTTTACAAACATCAGGAATTGAACCTTGCAAGCCTAGATACAAATCAAAGGAACTTAGGTCTACTATTTTTTATCTGTGAGTCAGGAAAGCTTTAAGATAGATAGTTTCTATCTCTCTGAAACACCTCCCCCTTGTCTTCACCACATATCTAGCTGCCTGACAGGAGCTGAGCAAATAGTGAAGATTTAATCTAATGAATAGAGTTTCCTCTCCATTGTTAACCTTTAACACTGTTTTTGTACTAAAATAATTTTTATATACGTATTGTACCCTGTAACCTTTGCTGTTTTCTTAATCCGAGCAAACACTATGGGAAATAGTTTTTCTAGTTAAAGGTGTACCCACTCAACTTTAGAAAAAACAAGTCTGTAAAAATTTCTCTTCTGTATACCTTGTTGTAAGAGATACTATGAGAAGTGTGACTGACATGAATTAAACAGATACATTTTCAACACTGCATTGGGTGTGAGCATATTCTTGTGACCTCGTACTCGATCCCCACCTAATGAGGGACCCCTGACTCTGTTGCCTCGAGAGCTAGCTCTCAACACCCCCTGTACTTTTTATTTTTATTTTTTAAAAATTTGTAATAGGGTCTCACCAAATTGCTGAGGTTGTCTTCAAACTTGCAATACTGTCTCAGTCTCCCAAGTACTAGGATTACAGGATTACACACTATTGCTTATTATCTTTACTGTTTCTTTGTTACTACAATAATAGATTCCCTAAGAAGTGTTACATTTCAATAAAAAAACATGGTATGTAGAAAATGTAGAATATTTGGTAAGCTGGAAGAAATATACATTATTAGCCCAGCCTTCCAGAATCAAGTAGCACCAAAATTTTTAGGCATTTTCTTCAATTATTCTGTGCTATTTAAAAATTTAAATTATTCTTTTAACAATTTAAATATGAGTCTATGTCCACTTGGTTCTTAAGACTCTTGAATGCTGGCCCAAGTTTTATTATCCATGTGACCAGAGTATCAGACATCTGGAAAGCCTACTATAAGTGTCATTAATATTGAATATTGGGGGAAAATTGTGCATACAGCCCAAATTAAAATTACATATTTATTTACATCTTGAATTGTATGGAAAACTTTGTAACAATAGTTGGTACATGTCATGATGGCAAAATTCACCAGCTTTGTTCAGTACTACCTACTAGAGTGCCTGAAACAATAAAAATTTGTTGAATAAATGAATACATTAAAATCATGCTCTAGGAGGCAAAATCTATAGGGGACTTACATAAAGAAGTCTTGTTAATCTCTTTAGATGGAATTATCTCGTAGATAGTATGTGTGTTAGCTTTCTGTCACTGTAATGAATTCCGAAGGGTGTCATCTTATAAAGAAAAACAGCCTATTTTGCCTCACAGTTGGGAAGAATCTAGTCCACTTCAGTTGGCTCTGTCACTTTGAGCGTGGGGTGAAGAAGCACATATGGCAGCATGGAGTGGAGCAAAACCTCTCACTTCATGGACAGAAAGGAAGCAAAAGGGAGAGGCAAGGGGCTAGTTTCCCATTATACCCACTAAGGGAAAACCCCCAAGGACCTACGCACCTCACACCAGACCTCACCTCTTAAAGGTTCCATCACCTTCTGATAGCAACATGCAGGAGGCCAAGCCCTTAACACATGAACTTTGGAGGACATTCAAGATACAAATATAATAGTCTTTAAATAGATAGTTATTGTCAGCTGATTATATACTATATAATAATTTTTATGAGAGTAAATATTGTTTCAGCCAATAGTTTGGTTATGAGAGGGAGAAAAAGAAAAAAAAGTAACATTTTCATCTGGGGAATTTCAACTTATTAAAATAAATCAAAGGGGCAAATTTATTAATTAAGCATTGAGGGAGCATGATTTCATATAATTCAGTAGGTTCTACAATCTATCTGTATATGGTTCTATAGACCCACATGCATAGATATCTATGTATATGTGGGTCCATAGATTCATGCATATATATCTATTTTTACATCTGGATCTATAGACTCATGCATATATATTCATCAACTATCTATCTGTTTTTATATCTATCTGTATTTGTATGAGTTCTAAAGAGTAGGAGTAGTTATTAAATGGAAGAAAATAATATATAGCAAAAGCATAAACCAGCCCTGGTGTTAGTAGGCCTTCCTGTGCTTCTTGCTGTCCTGGACTGTGAAATGGGACTGTCACCCAGACTTTCTTCCATGTTCCTCATTTCTTCTAAGAGAATGACTATAGCCAGGACAAGGGCTAAGTCACAAGTCTAAATGGAATAAAACTGAGCATGGCAGCAAGGAATTCCTGTTTTATCTTCAGGTGTTATTTTCTCACCCTCATTGCAAGGAGAGAGAGAGAGAGAGAAAGAGAGAGAGAGAGAGAGAGAGAGAGAGAGAGAGAGAGAGAGAGAGAGAGAGAGAGAGAGAGACCTTAGCCTTTATTTCAAGCCAAAAGCCTTTCCATACTAGATGAAGTGAGACATGAATGTGCACAGGCTGGTAACCTAGGTTATGAGAAGAAATGCAGGAACTAAGATCCAGCAGCATTTCCTTCCTTCTGTCCCACAGACTGGCACTGTCCTTTGGATATGGATCTCCCTCTGGTCATCTGGGATCTCAGGGTCTGTCTTTGGCCATGGTAGTCATTTGGGCCATTTGGAGATTAAATCAGGCATTTGGGTTCTTAAGAACTCACCATTTCTCACTCTCTACTATATAAAAGAATATCATGAAGTGCTAGTGGGATGAGAACAGCATGTGTAGGAAAACAGATGTCTGACTTCATCAGGCTTATTCGCGTGGGTGTCTGGGTGCATGTAATTGCACCTGTCAAAGAGGCTTGAAAACTGCCTATTATTTGATGCACACACCTCAGAACAGCGACGATCAGCAAAGAATATTTGCTTTCCCAGAATGATAGCAGCGGCAACAATAAAAGAAAACCAAGCTACTACTGTACTAAATTGTACTTAAGTGGTTCCTAAATTGGTGCATCTCAAACACGGTGATTATATATTTGTATAAAACTAATGTGAATTTTGGCCATGGTCATACTTTCTAGAAACAATTGAACCCAAGGTGTTCACAAGTAGAACAAGGCTTACCTTATTTCAATCCCTTCATTTTGCAGGAAAAGAAAAGCCTAATGTTTGAGTTGGGAAAGTATTCAGGCCAAATGTACCCGATTAGTCAGTAAAAGAATTAATATTCTACGGTATAGTCTAGAGAGCAACCACCTGCACCAAAAGCCTTTTCCCCACTTCACAAGTGACTCTAAACATCACTCATCTTTCTTATTTGAAGAGCATGGGGATTTAGGGACCTGGCACAAATATCGTGTCTTTCAAATGTTAATGTGGGTGTCACAGTGCACTTATGTATGTAATTTATGTATTATTATCTTAATCCTGTGTGCAATACACATAAGTAAATTACCTCAGAAACAAAGATAGTTAGTCCTTCACTGTTTAAGTCATCCTCTCTCATAGACATACACACACACACACACACACACACATTTGTTGGTTAAAATTAATCCTCATTTTAATTTTCCAGGTCACTGAATATTTGTCCACAGTCTCTTGCTACTTCTTTTGATTAAAATTTCCTCTGGTAGAATATTATTTCAGTTTTCAGTATACATGTGATTTGAATTTAGTCCAGGTTCAGTTGCAGAGGTCTGGCACAACCTGAGTATTGTATGACCAGAATGGGTATCCAGAATTTTGGGTGAATTCTGTGATACACCAGTTCCCTTTGCTCTGGCTAGATTAACAGGAGATTGTCTCCCCAAATGCATTCCAAGGAGGCAGAATTATAGCTCATTGCACACTTTTGGTTTGCTAAGAGCTGGGTTGCTTTATACTAAGAGAGGGATTTTTATTAAGTAGGAAGGAAAGGAAAGAGAAGTGGTAGTGTGTCAATTTAAAGAAGACTGAGGAGTGGATGTGCTGATGAGGGATTTTATTAGTATTTGGAAATTGAACTGAGGGCCTTGTCCATGTTAAGCAAGCACTCTACCACTGATCTACGTTCACAGCCCTTTTATTTATTTATTTATTTATTTATTTATTTATTTTTATTTTGAGATAGGGTCTCACTAAGCTGCCAAGGCTAACCTAGAACACGTGATCCTCTTGCCTTAGCCTTCCAAACAGATGAAATTATACGTCATGAACCACCATACCTGGCTAAAAAATTTTTTTAATTAATAAACTAATTTTAAATTGACAAAATGGTATATATGGTGTGCAATATGATATTTTGATATAAAAGTATATTTGGGGATGGCAAAATTAAGATAATTGAGATAGGTACTACTTCACACACTTTTTTGGGTGTATGTGGTAAGAACACCTAGAATCTCTCTTAGCGGTTTTCAAGCTTAGAATACACTGTTATTAACTATACTCACCACGATGTACAGTAGATCTCTTGAATTTAGACTTCTTTTCTAACTGAAAATATCAGTTACCCTTTTACTACCACCCTAATACCTTAACTAGCAGCACCTGGTAAAGACCATTCTACTGTCTGTTTCTATGAGTTTGACTTTTTTAGATTCCGCATACAAGTGAGATCACACAGTATTTCAGTATTTGGCTTTCTGTGCCTGGATCATTTCGCTTAACTAACATGTTCCATGTTCATTCATGTTGTTACTGAAGACAGAATTTCATTCTTTTTTTTTTAACATGAAGTTATTTCATTGTGAATACATATCACATTTTTTTAAAGCCAGTCATCTGCAGATGAACACTCAGGTTGATTATGTATCTTGGGTATGGTGAATAATGCTACAATGAAGAGAGAAAAATAGATACCTCTTTGATGTATCGATTTCATTTACTGTGATATACTTTGTTCCCAGCAGGACTATTGGGTCATGTGGTAGTTCTATTTTTAATTTGTTGAGGCACCTCCTACTGTTTTCTATAATGGGTGTAGTAATTTACATTTTCTTTACATCATCACCAACATCTGTTATCTTTCATTTTTTTTTTTTGATGATAGCCATTCTTACAGGTGTGAGTTGATATCTTATTATGTCTTTGATTTGCATTTTCCTGATGACTAGTAATGTTGAACATTTTATAATATACCTGTTGGCTGTTATATGTATGTCTTCTTTTGAGAAATGTTAGTTCAGTTCCCTTGGCTATTTTTTAAAATCAGGTGATTTTTTTTTTTTTTTTTGCAATTTAGCTGTGTGAGTCCCTTATGTATTTTGCATATTAATCCCTTATCAGATGTATAGGGTGCAAACATTTTCTCCTCTTCTGTAAGTTCTGTCTTCACTCCACCAATTTTTTTTTTTTTTTGCTGTGTACAAGATTTTTAGTTTGATGCATCTCATGTGTTTATTGTGGCTTTTGTTACCTATGCTTTTGAAGTTATATCCAAAAAGATCATTTGAGCACTATTTTTTGTGAAATACTCCCTAAATATCATCAACAAAACCTACTGATAAAGCAAACTAAATTTATTGCTCATTGCAAAAGGTAAAACAACACCTTGGCAGAACTCTGCAGTTCTCAGAGAATGGCAAGATTGATTTTTACCAAGAATAGGGAGTTTGGCTTAAGATATGCTGTTCACTGAAGGAGATTGATTAGGATTGGGGAACAGTCATGATGTAACAGTTTAGAGTGGTTGGAAACAGGTGGAAATTTTGAGGTGAGAATGTCAAAAGTCTGAAGTTCTTACTTACCTGTTGGTACATCCTGTTGGAGAATGGAAGAGAGGTTTTATAATTTGGAGAAGGTTCTATAATGAAAAATCAAGTTATTTTTTGGAGAAGTGTTTCTTGGAATTAATGAAGACAATGGAATGGTAGAATCCTGCTAATAGAGATAGTAACCTTGGGGGTAAATTGTGTTTCTATGGGGGGTAGGTGGTGTTGGTTTATACTTCTTTCTTCCCAGTAATAGAAGCAACCACAGGGGAAGGTTAAAATTTCTACCTGCATCAGTTGTTTTGAGTATTGCATTCTTGATTTGAAGCATTTTTTTCAAGCCCTGGACTCATATATCTTCAGGCAAAGGAAAATGTTATTATATGATTTTTGGTTCACTCTGCACAGGTGAAGAGCTGTGTAATAGGAGGTGACATTGGCTTACCTTCCTGGAATCTCAAGATCCTCTATCTTTCCCTCTCTCTTGGCCTGAGGCCAGAGTGGACATTCTCTCGGTAATAACCAAGCATTTCAATCAAAGTTTCACTTGCTGAGACTTTGGTGGTAGTAAAATAACCATATATTTTTTGAAACTGAACGTATTTATTTATGTTCTTAAATTTTTAAAAATTATGTTATCATGGGTCAAGTTCTACCTCAAAAGTACAAATTCCAGATTGTGGAGAAATGTATTCATTAAGGTCAATTTCTGGGAATTTTCCTGGACTCTCTAAAGAAGGACCACTACTTCAGGCAAGGTCTCATTGGATCTCTTGATATAATATGATGTCTGTGGGAATAGAAGTTATTTTCTAGGGTCTCGGCAAACTCAATTTGACAATCTATTGCCTGAAAGGGTCGGATATTGATGGGTGGAATGATGCTCATGGTTTCATGTGATTTTCATCTTATCATTAGGCAGAGCGTAGAGATTGACACACTCTTTCAATTGAAATGGAATCAGAAATCAAAGGAGATGAATATTTTTTTCACTTTGTAACACAGTTTATTCAAGGTCCAGGTTACTCAAGTGCTGAGAAGGGAAAATTTAGGGAGGAAGCATAGATTAAAAAGAAGATCATGCCATGTGTGGTGGTGCACACCTATAATCCTGGTACTTGGGATACTGAGACAGGAGGACTGCTGGTTTAAGACCAGCCTCAACAACATAGCGAAACTCTAAGCAACCTAGCAAGACTCTGTTTCCAAACAAGAAATAAAAAAACATAGGGCTGGGGTATAGCTCGGAGGTAGAAATCCCCTGTGTTTAATTCCTAGTATTACAATGAATAAATAAAAAAAAAATAGCCACACCACTCTTTACAGGGTTCTGAAAACTTATTTATTCCTTCATTAATTCAACTTTCAATACCAGTGGCTTGGGGCTGAAGGAACTATTGAATTCTGCTATGTTGCAGAAATAAAAAAGAAGCCAGCTTGGGCTTGTGTTTCAAAAATGCAAGACCATGAAATTGCTTGGAGCTTTGCCTACTAAAAAATTGGTGTAGGAGAAGAGGCTGTATCCTTGGATATAGTCCACTCAATTTACAATTAGGATGCTAGAAATGCAAGGAACTAAGAGGTGTAGCAAAAATATTTGGTATATTGGAAAGAGAGATCAATTGATATTAAATATATGAATTGAATGTTAATAGGTTTAAGGGAGATTGAGGAATTACCTAGGGATTAGGAGTTACCATCATTGTAATATTCTACCTGAGTATGCAATTTTACATTAATGGAGATGGATCAGTTAGTTTTTTTCAACAGTATAAATAGCTTTCCCAAGATATGAAAAGCATAGGAATGTGATTACTCTTTTGCGGTAGTCTAGAAAGATGGTGGCCATTAATTTCTTTCCTACCTTTTTGTACCTGCTATTTTTCATATTATGAATTGGAATCTAAGCTTGATTCAGCACCACAGACCTGTAATCCCAGTATTTCAGAGGCTGAAACAAGAGGATGCTAGGTTCAAGACAGCCTCAGCAACTTAGTGAGACTGCTTCAAAAAACAAAACAACAACAACAACAACAAATTAAAAGGGATGTGGTGTCGATGGGGCATTGAACCCTAGAAATCTAATTCACCTAGAATTATACCTGAAATCAAATTCAACTCCTCTTAAATCTGTGACATCTTTATGATTTGCTTGATTGAATCTATTTGGTGAAAGTGACATCGTGGTATTCCCAAAGGGAGGTCATAAAATGATGGGTTATAGACAATTAGGATGAAGGAGTAGGTTCTGGAGACCCACAAAATTAAAAACACAAACTTGGTATTGCTTTTTGTTTCTTTGTTTCCCCAGATAACAATATGCTCTGTGGTGTGTAGCAATGGAATCAGACCTGAGAATCGCAAGCCTTCTTCATTTGCTATTCTTACTTAATGACGGAATTTGTACTGTGGATTATAAACTGCTCCAAAGATTACATTTTGTTTTGGGATCCTGTTTGTATCATCTAAATGATGCTAATATCTTGGGATTCTAAATTTCTCTTATAGATCCATGAAATTTGTAAAGAGACAAAGTATGATATATGAGGTAGGAATAACCCATCTTAACAGGTGTTACAGGATCAACACTAATTTCAGTGGCGTACAGATAGTAGCTGATGGCCAAGAGGCTCAACCAGAAATAAACTCCCACAGGGCCAGGAGAAAGTAGGAGGATTATACAAACAGAAAAAGAAAAAAAAAGGCATTTACATATTTTAGAATTACGATAAAGGGATAATAACTGTGTGAGAATTTATTCACTATGTGTTGATAAATGATTGAATTGATAATGAGTTCAAAATTTGTTTTATAGGGTTATAGAAAAATTATATTTGATACCTTTGTGATTATATGTTGTTATCCGGTGTACAGTTTATAGCCCATACTGGAAATCTTTACTGGACATAGGGTAATATACTATTAGAAATTGGAAAACGAGGGTTCAGTAACTATCTGACTGAAAATTCAGTGAAGATAGGGCCAAATTTAATTTAGGCAATATCCTGATCTTTTAAGGTTTTCTGGGGAACTATTACTGAGATTTTTTTTTAATAGTCTTCTTACCTATGCCATTTTTTCAGATGACCAGTTAATAGACATTTAAAGAGATGAAGTAAAACAGAAAAAAAAAGATCTTCCTACTCCTGATATTTTATTTTTCTCTTTAAGGCAAAAGCTTTCCTCCAAGTGCCCCAGGAGGGAGGGTGCATGTGTGTGTGGTGGGGGTTGGGTAGGAGGGGAGTATAGGAGAAGCACCCACACATGCCCGCCTCTAGAGGGCACCCAAGGCTTGCTCTTGTTCATCTCATTCTTCTGCCATCCACCTTGTCCACTCTCCAATAGCTTTTCTGAGTTCCATCCCAGTGCTTCTCCCACTTATATTAGTTTGTCATTATTTTGTTCACTATTATGTTCACCATAAAATATTACCCTTTGTGGAAACTACATTCACTTTCCAAGAAAAAAGCGAGCTATTTAATTATATCTTATTCTGCATTCTTACTCTCTTAGTCTTACCAGAGATCTATGTATGTCTATGAAGACAGTTGGTCCTCTGTATCAAAAATTTTGCATCTGAGGATTAAAATAGATGTAGATAAAACTATTTGGAAAAATATATTTTTACACTAAACATGTAGAGACTTTTATTTTTGGCAGTATTCCTTAATACAGTCTAAAAAATGTTTACATAGCATGTACATTGTATTAAATATTATAAGTAATCTAGAGAGTATTTAAAGTATAAAGAAGAATGTGTATAAATTATACAAAAATACTATCCCATTTTATATAAGGGGTTTGAGCCCGTATGGATTTTGGTATCAGAAGAGGGTCCTGGAATCAGTTCTTTATTGATACAAAAGGATGAGGGGATATATATATATATATATATATATATATATATATATATATATATATATACACTATATGTGTTTATGTATGCATACATATATGTGTATATATTCTATATGGATGAATGTATACATATATACATATATTCCGTGTATGTGTGTGTCTGTATATACACGCTAATTGTCAAGAAAGATAGGTTTTTTTTTCTCTAATTCAGAAGTGATACAAAATTATTATATATTAAACAAAAATACAGGTAGTAGTTTAGCTGAAAATACATGCAGTAGTTTAGCCCCTATTTGGGGCTGAGATGCTTTTGGAACAATTAGAATCATGCTTGGTGGTTCCTGAATAATTCAAGTTGCAGATAATTCATTCTCCCTCCTTGCAGTCACTGTTTGATCTACAAATATTTTGAAAAATGATATGGTCTGATGGATTTTTTTCATTCCTGACAAATAACAGGGTATTATGCTTCTATAATTGTTCTGAAATATTTGAGCATTACAACCCAGAATCATGTCAAAGTAACTGAAATTAGGTTTACAACAAAATTCCAAAACAGCAATGATATGTCGGAGGAATTTGACTCCCTCCATCCAGAAAAACAAACATGTAGAAGCTTATGTTTCAGTAGCTGGGCCCTGCTTACCTCAGGGAACTTTAAGAAAAGGTAGTATGTGTCCCATACATGACTGGATTCCTGACTAGCAAACCCTCTGTTAGGCAGAGGCAGCAAATCCTGGTGTGAGGAATTTGCAATACACACTTTAGAAATCTGAATTTTTATTTTGTCCATTACTTATGTGATTTTGGAAACCTCAAACTCAACATTTTCCATAAACTTAATCTACAAATTACATGATATGATTATAGAGCTCATTTCATTTTAGGAAATATTATACGAACATTATTTTACTATATCTATGAAAACCCTTTAGTAAGGCAGTAATTATTATAATCAGAGAAAAAGAAACTGAAGCTCAGAGAAATTAGGAAAATTATTTCTGATCATACAATTAACAAATAGAATCAGGATTTGAGTCTAGGGTTTCTGAATCTAAATTCAATAGTTTTGTCATTATTCCTTTAAAAATTATTTTACTTACTATTCAATAATTTCTGATGGGGTATTTTGATACTTAAAGAAATGTTTTTTAAAAATAAGATTATCATTTTATCAGTTTTTATATTAGTTATGCCTTTTAGGGTCAAGTGATTGGAGGAACCATCTGAGACATCCTAATTGTGATTATGTAGGATGATAACTGGATAGGAGCATATGCAGACCATGCACAATCATGCACATCTTTACATTAAGTGATGAAACATCATCCTCTCTCAATGACATGTAGGTGTTTGCAATGATAGTTTATGTTTGATGTTGCTGATAATCCCCAAAGCTTAAAATTGTTACTGGGATATTATTTCACTGGGTTATTGGGAGATTTACGTCAGGTTTCTGGGGTTTGAAGAGCAGATTCCAGCACTGGCTCAACCTTTGAAGAGTCTGAGGATTTCTTCCTGCTGCTTTAGTAAGTGCTGTCCTAAAATAACTCGAAAATTCCTTCACTGGAAACATACAGAAACACACAAAACATTTAAACAAACATTTAGAAAATGCATAGCCGAGACTGCCAGGCTGAAAGGAGATTTCTCAGTCCCTGGGAGAGAAGGAGAAGAGTGATTTGGGGAACAATAAAATAACAGTGGAAGTCACTGCTGTGGCACTGGTTTCCTGGGGCTGGAGGGGCTGGAAGGGAAGGTGTGGATTGGTCAACTGGGAAGGAGGAAGATCAGTAACTCAGAACAAACAGTGAGGTTTTTTTTTTTTTTTTTTTTTTCATGGTACTGGGGATTGAACCCAGGGGCATCCTCCTTCTGAGCTACACTCCCAGCCCCCAGCCCGTGTGTGTGTGTGTGTCTGTGTGTGTGTGTGTGTGTGTGTGTGTGTGTATGTGTGTGTGTAGTTATGTGTGTGGCAGGGTATTGAGCCCAGGGGCATATTTTTATTTTGAAACAACTTCTTACTAGGTTGCTCAAAGTCTCACTAAGTTGCTGAGGCTGGTCTCCAACCTGTGATCCTCCTGTTTCAACCTCCAAACTACTGGGATAATACGTGGGCACCACCAAGCCCAGACAGAACAGTGGTTCTTAATGAGGAGAAGTTTGTCCTCCAAGGAGGGAATATTTGATGATATCGGGACGCACACTGTTTGTCACAGTGGTGGGAGTGGCATAGTGTGGGTGATGTTAATGGCATCTAGTAGGCAGCAGTTAGAAATTCTGCTGAAAACCCTATAAAACTAAGAAGCCATCCAGAGCACAGTTAGGTACCAAGATGCCAACAGTCCTTCTGTTGGCCTACAGGCAGGGGGCTTCTGCATGTAGGGACAGCATTTAATCTAGATGGTTGGAGACTTACAGTCAAAGCCCCCCACCCCCCACCCAAAGGAAAGTATTAACCCCAGAAGTATTAAACCTAAATTGAAGAGAAAATTTAAAAAGAAAACTCATAGGATTTGTCAAGGAAATATTTGTTCTTTTCCTCTCCACCTGGAATATGGAGTAAAAATTTTCTATGAAGCTAGGCAATCTCTCAGTTTGTGGCTTATATTTACTGACTACATATATTGGATTTTAAAGGTTTGGAAAATAAATGAGCACCAATTGGGAGTAAGTGTTATATGTATATTTTCTCACATAAGTAATCACAAATTCTCTTTGGCAGGACAGTTTCTTAATCTATGGCTTCAAGAGTTCTTCAAAGGAAGGAAGGAAGGAAGGAAGGAAGGAAGGGAGGGAGGGAAAAGCAGGTAAAGTCCTTAACAATAAATATTTTAAAAGTTAAACAATGTATCTAAAAGGAGAGTTAGTAGACTCAACTAACAGTAATATTAAAGCCTAAGATTTTTGCAATAATAAAATAATCAAAATGGGAAAATAAACTAATTAAGGTTAGTGCTACCAAAATATTTTAAAAGTAATTAAAATCCTAAGAAAAATTCAGACTCTATAAAAACGGAATAAATAGGTGTGCAAAAAGAAGCAAATCAAATATCCAGAAATAAAGAATTGTCACTAGAATAAAAACTCAATCAACAATTTAGATAGCAAATTAAATATACATGAAAAGAGAATAGTAAGCCTGGTGTGGTGGCACACACTTGTAATCCCAGCATTTAGGAGGCTGAGACTGGAGGATCCTGGTTCGCGGCCAGCCTCAGCTACCTAGTGAGGCACTCCGTAACTTAGTGAGACCTGGTTTCAAAATAAAGAATAAAAAATAGGGCTGGGGTATAGCTGGAAGGTAGAACACCCTGGAGTTCAATCCCCAGTACCACCAAATAAATAAATAAATAAATAAATAAATAAATAAATAAATAAATAAATGAAAATAAAAATAAATAAATAAATAAATAAATAAATAAATAAATAAATAAATAAATAAATAAATAAATAAATAGAATAGAGCCGGGCGTGGTGGCGCACGCTTGTAATCCCAGCATTCGGGAAGCTGAGACCGGAGGATCCGGGTTCGCGGCCAGCCTCAGCTACCTAGTGAGGCACTCCGCAACTTAGTGAGACTCGGTTTCAAAATAAAGAATAAAAAATAGGGCTGGGGGTGTAGCTCGGAGGTAGAATGCCCCTGAGTTCAATCCCCAGTACCG